>JAQGAK010001875.1:0-25597 GCA_034696945.1 Lipothrix lubbocki
CTATTTATTTTAATTTAATTTTTTTTGCTTTTTAATTTATTTTAATTTAATTTATTTTTAATTGCTATTTATTTTAATTTAATTTATTTTTACTTGCTATTTATTTTAATTTAATTTATTTTTACTTGCTATTTATTTCATTTTTATTTTTTTTTTAATTTTTTATATTTAATTAATTTTAATTCAATTTTAAATTTTTTTATATTTTGTATTTAATTAATTTTTATTTGATTAGCTAATTTTTATTTAACAAATTAACAATTTATGTAATTATTTCATTTATTTCCTTCAGCGGAAATTGTGATCATTTCTTTAATTACTATAACATGTGTGCTTGCGGGAGCCTTCCTGCATGTCGCTGCTTATTTGGTAAGGTTATTGGTTTAACTATAATTAAGCATGTCTCACAATAAGCTCATGCTCCATTTTATTTACACAGCGTCTAGCCTGGTCAGCAGTGATTGCCGCAGTAATAATTCTAATTAAGGCAATTTTATCTTTGATCCAACTCGGACTGCATATCTCCATGATGTTTTACGTTAGTGGTCGAATTACGGATGCTCAGGAGACGCTAGTGGACGAAGTCTTCGCTGCTTCCTTTATTTTCGTCCTTTTTGCAGTCATCTGCAACGGTTTGGATGTCTGGACGGCAGCCTGTGCCATCGGACTTGGCAGACAAATTCGGGTCAACACAGACTTGAAGGCTCATGTTCCCCCGTGCTACCCAACAACACATTCGCATGAGTGTAATAATAAAAATCACGGACCGGACTGTCATAAAACTCACTCAAACTCAAGTTGCGACAATGACAGTAGTGCTCCTCCGTATCGAAAATGACCAAAAAATGTTTTAAAAAAAGTTAATATCGCCAGTATTAAGTTGGAGTAATAAATTTAATAATAATTTAATAAAATAATAAACATTTCCACGCTAACTTTAATTTAGAAAATAAAAATGATTTTTAGTAAAACAATATAGAACTATAACTTAACTTTAAGATTTCCAATTTTTCTAAAGTTCTGAATTTAATTAATGACTGAATTTATTTATTTATTTAATTTGACAAATTTGAGCGAAAAATTCAAGGAGATCTGGGAATAGCATTCAGAAGCATGAAATTTACCACGTTACAAAATCTTGGCGGCAGACTCAAATAATTGAGTGCACACTATCGGTTCGAATTTCGATTTCGAAGTATAAAGTGTACGCTCATAAAATTTTTTTATTTCTTGGCCAAAATAAAACAAAAAAATTGAGTTAATTTTGGAGTAATTATTTTTAGTATGTCAAATTTATTTTGATAACAAGTTTAAATTCATAAATTGGTGAAATGTCTGCTTTAAGGAATGGCACTGACCGGGCTTTGGCTTTAATTCGAACTCTTCCCCGAATTTCCCCGTTCAATTTGAAGCCAGACCGGAAATCGCAAAGTGTGAGTAAAATGGACATAAATATAAACTAATTTATTATAAAAAAATATAATTTACAAAAATTTACCAGGATTTTAGTACTTTAAATATGCGTAGGTTTAAACCTTAATTGAGTTTCAAAACTTGGTTAACCTTTCCTGGAAAATTTCAAGAGCTTGATTTTACTTTTTAAAATTTTAGTATTAATTGTATTTGATTTTGTAAAATATTTTGTGAGCAAAGTTAACGGAGATCTACTATACTGAAAGCATATGATTTTGTGTGATTTTAGAAACCGAATAGCAACAGAGGCCAGCATGGGGGTAAAAGGCACGGTTACCCACAAAAAGGCGCAAAACAGCGTCAAACTTTCCCCAGATTAGGATTTGAGAACGGAGCTGTACCATTTTATCTGAGGATACCCATTGAGGATTATTACAAAGGGCATCAGTAAGTTTTATTATTTAATGTTTTGACGTTAATTCATACACATATATTATTTTGATGATTTTATTCAATCATGATATCAATATTATCAATGATTTTTGTTTTGATTTTAGTTTGAAGCGTCAGTATCCTCCACTGTCGTTGAAGCAGCTCCAAACTTTGATTGATACACGGCGAATCGATCCGAATCATCCCATTGATCTAAGTTCGATTTGTAACACCAAAATATTTTCTTTTAATCCTCAGTACCGCCATTTCGGCTTCAACTTGACAGATGATGTGAGTAAACTTTATCCAAATTACTGACAATATAATTTAGCATGTATGTCCTAGCATCAGTGCAAGAACTCCAGTATGGTGTAATGGTACTTGAAATCTGTTTTATTATTAGGGAATGGATTCATTCAAAGCGAAAATCAACATTGAAGTTCAATGGACGACAGAGCCTGTAATAGCAGCAGTGGAAAAGTGTGGGGGTACTATCACTACAGCGTACTACGATATTGACAGTCTTTGGGCCATTCGAGATCCGGAACAATTTTTCAAGCGGGGCGTTCCCATCATGAAAAGAATGCTCCCACCTGAGGATGCCATAGAATACTACTCCGATCCAAAATTTCGAGGTTATTTGGCTGACCCGGAAAAAATCGCCGAGGAAAGATTCGTTTTAGCTCAGAAATACGGTTACGAACTTCCTGATTTAAGCTCCGATCCCCAAAAGGAACTTTTACTTCGCCGTAAAGATCCAAAGCAAGTTTTCTACGGACTTCAGCCCGGCTGGGTTGTTAATTTAAGGGATAAATGTATTCTGAAACCAAGAGATCCCGTTCTTTTGGAGTACTACAATAGCTAGATTTACATACTTGTGTTATAGATTAACATACATTTTTGTTAAGTTAAACGATGGCTTTGTGAAATTGTTGGGAATTGAATCATTCTTACGTGATGCATTTAATAGCACTATGGAGGATCGTTATATTACGAATTTCACAAATTCACATGCATGTAGCGAAGCGTCGATTTGACCACCAATCTTTTAGTCAATAAAGTTAATAGTAAAGGCAATAAATGAATATTCTTTTTCCTGTTATTTTTTAATGTTGCTTTTCATTCTATTCATTAAAATCTGGCGTGAAACCATCTTTGTAATATATTTGTCGTTGGAGTATAATAGTTATTGCGGTAGTCAAGAATTAAAATAAGCATAAAAGCATATGTCCACACGTTCAATGCATGTGATACACCTGTGAAATATGTATAGTATTTATTAACACTGAGCGAGTATAGACGTCACATGTTTAGAGTTCGAACTTTGAACGGCAACAGATTATCTGCTGTGACTTTCTGTTGCGGCAGAAGCTTGATTCACTGCACAGAAACAAAAACAAACTCCAAATATTTTTACTTTTCATAACCGATAACTGTTAAACTTTTAGCGTGTTGGGGTCACCAAACATGAACTTAATTTCACGGCAGTCCAGCTGGAGACCATTTTTTAGAAAAATAATAAACCGAGATTGCAATGATGTCAATAATATCTTTCGCGGATTCAAGACTGCTCCAATGTTGTCACAAAAACCGACCTCAAATAAAATCAAAATTAAGGACATTGATTTCCATTACATGACCGTTGGCAAAGGAGAAAATGTTCTTGTTTGTATACCGGGAACATTAGGTGAGATTCGTTAACTTACTTACTAGTTATTGCAATAATTTCAAGAATACAAAAGATTCAAAGGTGTTAAACTTCAACTTATTATTATTCAACTTTATTTCTATCTCAAGGTATTCAGTGTTAAGAATGTTATTAATTTATTAAGAATGTCATCATTGCGGACATTGTAATATTGATCAATGTTAATTGATTATTAAATTAAGGAAGTTGACAAGATGTTCTGTAATTTTTTGGGATTTTATTTCGCAGGATTCGCTCAACTAGACTATGGCTTCTTGATGAAGGGGTAATAATCATTTTCATCCATGACTCTTCCGTATTCTGGTTCAACAAAAACACTGAAGAAATTTTCTTTAATACTTTGTCAGAATAGATAAGGACAAGTTCACTGTTGTCGCTTGGGATCCCCCGGGTTATGGTAAAAGTCGCCCACCAGACAGAGACTATTCGGGGAATTATTTCAAGCGAGACGCTGACATACTTGTAGAACTCCTGAATGTAGGTTTGAGATTATTATTTCTGGAATACTGGGTACTTACAACTTCGAGCAACCCTTGTTGTGATGATCTATTTTGCTAAGCATTGCTTTTAATGAGTTCCACGTTCGTAATTGTTCGACCAGAATCAGAAGGCGCATAGATACATGCATTATATTTTAATAATGAATGACTTTTTGTGGTCAGAAAATCGGCATTCAGAAGTACTCACTTTTGGGATGGAGTCAAGGGGCTGTCACCGGAATGAACCTAGCAGCCTCATCGCCGAATAACGTTCAAAATCTAATCTCCTTAGCTGGGTTCGCATATGTGGATGACTACATTTTGAGTGATCGGCGTAAGTGTAGTTGTGTAATTACTCTAACTTTTTAAACTATCGAAAGGGGGTTACAAGAAATATCTTCATGGTTTTTTCCTTCACTACATCACTACACTACAAGTGATGCCCCATAGGTGCAGTAACTTAATGTTGATATTATTATGTTTCCAGAGATTTCTCGAGTGGATACCTGGTCCGAAGACATGAAAGCACCTTTCGTGAAGGCATACGGAGAAGAGTATCTACGAAGCTCATGGGATGGCTGGGTACAGTCATTACACCGCTTTTACAATGAGGAGGGCGGGGACTTTGGTCACCAGAATTTGCTTAAGTTTATTAAATGTCCAACACTTATAATTCACGGTGAGAAGGATCCTATCGTGCAGGTTGACCAGGCTCATTACCTTAACAAGCACATCAAAAATTCGAAGTGAGTTGCTCTTGACAACCCTAAAAATGCATGTGTAGTTAGCAGCTACATTCGTTCATCGTTCGATTATTGACATATAACGTTAATATTAATTAATACACGTAATTCTATATAATGTAAATATAGAAAACAAAGAAGATAGAAATAATTGTAAATGATTACAATTATTGTTTTGTATATTGTATTATTAGTAATGGTGAATGTAAACTGTAACAGTAATATTACTAAATTCATTACTTTATGTTAATGTTTACGAAAAGTCTGAAAGTTTCCGATCAATAATTTATTTTTTAGATTTAAACCTTGTTTTGTTGTCAGTGTGTTGGATATGCAGTTGAAGCAAGCTCGAGTGTGATTTAGACAGGTGGTGTTTACAAACTGTAAAGCGTCTGTGTTTACAAATGTAACAACGGTGTGTGTTTACACCTGTAAAAGATTTTTGTTTGCAATTGTAACCTACGTCCAATGTTTACAAGTTGGTGTGTTACGATTGTAACCGAATGAGTAATTTCATATGCTAAATAAGTACTTACAGCTACTAATTAATTAAACTATGAATTACCTACTTATTAAGTTTTGTAATTTTTTAGTTCTATAGTATAAACAGTTTGTAAATATTTATTGAGTAGTATTTTTGGAGGGATATAATAGTCAGACGAACATAGCAGCCATAACTCTGTACTCACAGGCACGGCGAATGTGCATGGTACACGTAGTAGGTTGTTGTTTTTGTGTAAATATATTCAATAGGAACTACTTTTTGTACATCCAGACAGACGAAAGTCAACTATGTGTTTCCTAATGAAAAGACCTTAGTTTGGTTAAAAATTACTCTGATATTGATAGTACCTATGTGCGTTTTATAAGTCATAAAAGAACGATTGTAAATAATTACGTTGCTTTACCTGTCTTATATTTGAAGACATGGTATATTAATGTTTCCGTTAGCTAAAGACTATTATTTTTTTTCAGATTACACATTTGGCCAAAAGGAAAACATAATTTGCAACTTCGCTTTCCTGAAGAGTTCAATAAGATGGTTGCCGATTTCGTCCTTGCAAATTCCCAGAAGCAATAATAATAAATTATCATTAGTATTGAACAAGTGGCTATTTGATCAGACAATCTTAAACTATAATTCTCAATAAATCGGTAACATTTTCTGGAAATGTACTAATTTATAGTATCTGTAGTGAAGTGTGAACATATCATAGTGAGTATGTATACATTATTCATACGTTAACTGTAAAATTGATTGTATCTTATACAGTTCCTGATGCCCCAATGACTGAATTTATGTACTTTTATAAACTAAAGTTGAAAGTCATTACGCATTAAATGTATAGCATTAACATTGTGAATAATGAATACTGAACTTACATTAAAGTACATTAAGTACATTAAAAACCTTATGTCCTATAGTCAACCCGTAGCATTATCATTATGTTTCTCAGGGTAACCTCCTATAGCAACAATGTCTGCGCAACAAATGTACTATCTCTGTAGTACACATATAAATTGGTTCATTGTATTTGTTGTTTACCATCTCGGAACGTCGGAACCATCGATTGCATGTTCCATATTCTATAATAAACCACCTAAAATTTAAAAGAAATTGGGATGGGAATTTATTGCATGTACTGTATTGTTGCATGCACTACTATACACAATCAATGAACTGTTCTTGTTTGTGTCAATGTGTACAATCCCTCAAGGGATACTTACATTACAAATCTATTTATGTTAAAAATAGCCTTTTTTTCTAAAATTCACATGATTATTTTTGTGTCCATATAGGTCTCTTGTCCAGCTTTCTCATAGTTCTCATCATGACTGCAAGCTTAACGTTACATTCAGGGTAGCCACAACATTAGTCATGGTTTCGCGTGGTTCAGTCAGTTGATAGAGCACTTGAAGGTTGGTTGAGGTAGCATAATAGGGCTTTGAACTGTTGTTGCTCACGCTTTTTGGTTGAGCTGGCACATGAAAACATTAGATTATCCCACAACGATGAACAGAACGTAAAAGTTCTCATCTTGAAGGTCTGCCTATAAAGCCTTGAAGGAGTTGAATTCAGTTTCAATTCTGGAGTACAATGGGTGGCATGCATATTTTTTCAAGAATACTCACTGTCACCTCTAGGTTGAACTATGTAAAGTTTGACCAGACTTCTTTAAGCAAATTCAAGCTTCCAAAAGCATGTAGCGGATTCAATTTCATCTTATCTAACAACTTCTCTACAACTGGAGTTTTGCAAGAGCAACAAGTTGAGGTTGATGGGATTCGTTTAAATTACGAAGAAGCTGGCAATGGATCTCACACGGTTCTCTTGTTACCTGGAATCATCGGTAATTTTTTATTAATATTTTATAAAAAATTTTAATGACATTTCCGGTTTAGGTTGTATTAAATTAAAACTTTAGCGAGTGAGATCTTCTTCCTTATATTAAGCATAAATCAATGTTTGTTGTGAGTTATTTTATATGTTGTTGTACTTTGATTATTTTATTTACAAAAAGGCTCCATACAAACCGATTATGGCAAGTTATTTGAAAAAATGGACAAGGACAAGTTCCGGTTAGTCTCTTGGGACCCACCAGGCTATGGAAAAAGCAGGCCACCGGACCGGGATTTCACCGGGGAGTTCTACCGGCGGGACGCTCATCTCGTCGTCAAGCTAATGAACGTACGTGTTGCATGCAACCTCAATGTTTTTTTAATGAACATTATATTATATTATCATATATTATTTTATAAAATACTTAATAGTAGTTTTTCATGCTCTGCTTCTGTTCATTTCAGAAACTCGGTTACGATAAATATTCTATACTAGGCTGGAGTAGTGGAGGGACAACCGGAGCCTACTTGGCTGCTGATTATCCTTCAACAGTCACAAAACTTGTTACGTGGGGGTCACATGCTTACGCTGACGAACAGGCTGTCATGATTAGCAGAAGTATACTTACGTTTTCTATTTTAGTCTAATTTAATCTAAAAATATACTCTAATCTATTTTAGTAACAGATGCAACAACCTTACTTTTACTTTCTAAAATAATTTTACACACCAAGATTTTCAAGTCAGTTTTGAAAGTCAACGGTGTGCACCCCGAGCTAAACTGTCTTTCTAAAAATATTTCAGCTCTATCGAACTTGGATATCTGGTCGGAAAAGATGAAGGCCCCGATGATGGAGATGTATGGCGAAGCTTATCTACAGAAAATGCTCAACGACTGGGCTGACGCCGTTGTTATCTACCGAGACCGCGGGATTGATGCCGGTTTTGCGAACGGACTCCCTAAAATTACTTGCCCGGCATTGATTATTCACGGCGAAGAGGACATCGTCGTCGGGATTGACCATGCGGAGTACTTGGCCAAAAATATAAAAAATGCAACGTAAATGCCAAATTAACCGTTACTTTAATTATTATATTTGTACTTTATATTAATAGCATATATTGACATGTGGTTTTAAATTTTCTTGATTCATTTTTAAGATTGCACATTATGCCAAATGCGAAGCATAATCTGCATTTAAAATTCACGGATGCATTCCTGGAACTTGTGGAGCCGTTTCTTTTCGGAGCGGAAGTCGGGCAGGAAGCGAAGCAGAATTAATTTTATATGGATCCATCTATTTCAATTATTATCAAAAGTACATACCTACTTACCTACTACCTACTATGCTACACAAGTATATTCAACTCTAAATGTATGTAAAAAAATTTAATAATGCAATAAATATAATTATATTTGTGAAGAATGAATATTTGAATATCAAAATACAGAGCCATGAAGGTGAAAGATGGAAGTGAAATAAAATAATTAATTTTCTTTTACAAATAAGCTTCCGGTGAAACAAACGTTACAATTTAATTGATTACATAAGTTACTTGAGCTATTAATTCAAAAATTATAGTTCATATTAGCAGTCTCTGGTGGATAGAATTGGAAAGTCGATTTTTACGCACTAACTTGAAATATCCAAAGTAACTTGGACTTTAGACAATTATTTGATTTAAAGTCTGTGAAGACTTATTAATTGCATTTAAGACGAATTTAATCGCAGTTTATTATTTAAAATAGTAAAAGTTGTCATGTCCTTGAGCATTCTGCGTGGCGTAACTGTCAGGAGTGGACTCACAGAATTCCGGCTAATTTCTTCAAGTCGGGTGCCAAGAAGTAAAAACATAAACAAGAACATTCGAATGAATTCTTTTAGCACAACAAGCTGCTCATCGCTTCAGAAGAAAATAGATGTCGGGGGTATAAAAATCAACGTTGAAGTGGCTGGAAATGGCCCTCAGACATTGCTGTGTATGCCGGGTGTATTGGGTGAGGATCATCATCATCATTTTTTTAAAATTAAATAAAAACATAATTATGCTTCAATGATTGAAGATGCAATTTTTAATGAATCTTACAATTTTGGTCTGGTTCGTGACATTCATTGTTATAAACTTAATTAATTTTAAACTGATTATTAAATTACTAGCGTTTTGAAATGTGTTCTTGAACTTATTATTCCTTTCTATCTCTGTTGTAGGCTACATCGAATCTGACTTCACCCCACAAATTAAGGATTTACAAAAGGATTTCACAGTGGTGGCGTGGGATCCTCCAGGATATGGCAAAAGTCGTCCTCCGCAAAGGGATTTCTCTGGAGGACGTTTATTTTATTTTAGGGATGCAGATGCGGCGCATCAATTAATGCAGGTAATTAGTGCTGGCGATTGTTTGATAGCTGTAGCCTCGTCGTTTCGTGATTGTTTCATGGTTGGTGAATTTCACATGTTTAATGGAATTTGTTTATTTATGATCGTTCCATTTTTAGAATTTGGGATTCAACAAATACTCTATCATTGGTTGGAGCGATGGTGGAATTACTTCTTTGATAATGGCAAGTTTGTATCCCTCAGCTATCGAAAAGCTTATCACAATAGGAGCGAATGCGTCTGTGGAGAAGGCTGACATCGAAATATATTCCAGTAAGTGCTCTATGTAGACGTATATAATTGTAGTAATTTTTGTATTTTGGACAGGAAAATGATTTGTTTAGATTGGAACTCTCACTTTTCAAAGGATACTTTATGATGCACAGGTTCTTTGCTGATATATATATTATTTATTGTTAAAAATGACAGAGATTAAGAGCATCGATAGCTGGTCGAAAAAAATGGTGGAGCCATTGATCGACGTCTATGGATATGAGTACACCCAGAAAATGTGGTCAGAGGCCCACCAGGCTTTTGAGGAAATATATGCGAAAGGAGGAAACGTCTGCAAGGACAAATTAAAAGATATAAAATGCCCTACATTAATTGTTCAAGGAGCGAAGGATGCGATGGTGGGTGTTGAGCACGCAGAATACCTACACAAGAATATCGCCGGCTCTCAGTATGAACTCATCGTTTAACATATACAATAATTAAATTGCGTAATGTTCTCACGGATGAATGAAACATATATGGTAGTTTGAAGCTCATTTATATTTGGCTCTATTTTCAGACTGCACATCATGCCCGAGGGAAAACATAACCTTCATTTACGCTACCCCGATGAATTTAACTCGCTAGTCAGAAAATTTATGTCAAGCTAATTTTCGGAATCTTCATTTCAAATCTGTTTAATGTAAATTATTTACACATGTGCAATTAGGTGGAAGAAAATAAAATCATAGCGCGTGATGCTGTAATTTCGTACGCAAAAGAGAAAGCTGTCGGCGTTTTTAAAAAAAGTTGCAACAATTTCATTGACAATGGGATTGTCTTCAAATCATCATAATTGTCTCACAGCAGGGCTGTGATGGCATCTGAATTACAAGCGGTGGACCTTTTATTCTTCTCCTCTACAGTTGATTGTCATTGTTTGAGGTGATGCGGTTGTCAATTCTAAACTTTAGTATATGACCTGACAACTTAATAACATATGTTTGCTCAAAATAATTATCCCGCTGTCGTAAAAATATTTGGTATAGCACAATAACCGTGTGTATTCTATTGTGCTCTTCACTATTGACGGGATGATGCTAGTAAGAGCACTTTGTATTGATTCTCCAATAAGGTGGGCTAAAAACATTCACACAGCATGAGTATATATGCTTTGCTGCAATGCTTTATGATATGGTAAACCTTTAAGTGAGGTATAATTAGCATAATTAAACCTTCAAAATGTTGCCTGTAGGTGTACCCGAAAAAATAATTATTGGTTGGATCAATTTAAATTTTTAACACTGATCAGTTAATTGCCTCTAATAACTTCATTTTGGTCTCTTCCATTCCAGAAATTAGGCCAATCGTCCACAAGGTTTCTTTACGATCTCAGAAAATATACCCCTCAATTTATTCCTACTTGGTCTAGTTGATGTACGAGCTTGGCGAACCTGTACATATATTTTCTTAATTCAAGAAAAAAGTACGACGGGGGCATATGTCAAAACTTATGACAGTTCAGGAACTCCCCCAGAATCTTGGACAGTATTCAATATGCATATCGACAAGATCACTACAGATTCAATCTACTTATGAAGTCTCGCCACGCTCGAGGCAAAAGTCTCCGATATTTTTAGTTGAAATCCATGTACTTAGAAGGATCAAATGCTACGTCATTTAATTTAAGATATTCACTTCCAAAAGGTTGAGAAGATTGATTTTCGCTTAAAATTGCATCTGTCCAGGGGGAAGAGTGGTAAAGTTTAGTATAAATAATTCATGATAAAAATTCCTACTGCTCCTTCTTATCTTCCTCCGTAGGGCTGTTGAAATGCATAAAGTTGCTGTGAATGAAAAATGTGCTTTGGAACTTTCGGAGTCACTTTAATGTAGCAACCTTTGCATATGAGAACACAGAAAATGTTGTCCATTGATATCAATGTAGTTCGTTTCGGAAAGGTTTGAGAGCAGAATGCAAATCAATAGGAAATATGTTCGATTGTGGAAATGTATAGAAAAATAAAATAGTTGGAAAACTTGTTAGGAGCAGGAGGTGTAACTTTCTCAGTGCATTGCCAGTCTTTCGTTTGCTTATGTACGGGTTCCCTTTTGAGGCAGTAGTAAAACTTATATAGACTCCCCCGTCATATGTGGCGTTTCAACCCATTTATTATCTGATGATTGATGAGTGGAGGAAAATTGCATTTTTGCACTTTCCACAGCATGCATTCCATAATCGTTTTGCCTTGCAGCATCTTTTCTTCAGGAAGATTATTGGACCGTGTGTGTCTGCAATTGTTTTACAAGTGGTATCATAAAATAATGTCTAAGTATATGTACACCTAAAATATGTGCATACTTAAGACAGTGCTTAGTGGACCTACATAGACTAGTTATTATCGATTCATTGACATACTACATTTTTCAATTTATTGTACAATTGTATTATTATACAGCCTTCGGTCATAAACGATGATAACTTCCAGTTAAGGTTCTCATCTCAGTGAGCCCCATCTCCATCATGTAGATATGGTAGTGTATACTGTAGGAGATGTTTACTATATTGCAGTATAAGTATATAACTCCGTATTTTTAATTGCTATACCATATAGTAGTAATAGTAAGTATATCCACATGCTGTTCAACAATAAGCTACAAAGGTAACAACGAGATCAGTCGTCACATTCCGAGCCTGTAATAATCACCTGAAAATTGTAACACTGAAGCTAATAATTAAATCCTTCCAAATCCTGTAGACTGATATGGCAAAATCCAATGCCATGTCGTCATCTCTTTTGTTTTTCAGTGAATAGTCTCGCACTGCTTTTATGAGTCTCATATAGCACACATATGCTAAATGCTAAAAATGGTGATTGTAAAATACACTTTATGATTAGCCTCCGGAATGCCGTGGCAATCAAACACTTGAGTTTCACTTTGTCCAATCCTTGTGTATGAAGTTAATTGATTCTGATGTAATTTCCGGTGTTTTCAATCAGAACGACTGAAATGAAGGCGAGTATAATTCTGTCGATGACGAATTCCGTAATTAGCATATGGTGCTGTTTACTATTTGTACAAAGAACAATCGCAGCGTTTCTCCTCCGCGTTCCAAAGTGCTTTCGTATCCATTTCCATTATGCATATTGAAATCGAATCTGAGTATTAGCAGCTCATGGTGCTCCGTAGATGTCTTTGTGTACATGCATTATTATTATTACAATTTACGAGATTATATTACCAATAGTACATAATTAGGTACATGATGCACGCAAAATTGCGGATGGTTATGAAAGCCTCGAAATTAATATTTGGGATGCTGCACTAATTAGTGTTGAATGTGCATTGTTTAGTGGCAAGGTTAATTCCGTCGCATCAATAATAATTCACAAATTGAGACTATATGCACATGGCATACGATGCTTAAGTGGTGCAAAGGCTTCGCAAAAGATTTTTATTAATACAAATTGTCTGAGTACAACTTATACATATAGTGCGTACGAGTGGTTGGCTATACACCTCTATAGGTACTTATGTACAGTTTATTATATAGCATAATGTTGTTAACACTAATAAATGTGTGGTTAGACCAGCATTGATTATTCGCCCTAATGCTAATTAGTATGATTGTTGGTGTTAATGTACAAAACGAACAAGAGGTTGGACATATGAAATATCCGATTATAGAAAAGTAGGCTAAATTCCGTATAGCAAACATCTATATATATGTATTATAGAGTGTAACATGTAGTAATACATAATATGATATATTTATGTATAGTATGATGTAATATAGCATAATATGTGTGTAAAATATGTATGTAAGAAAGTATATATGTGTAGGTGTAGTACATGTAATAATTATTAAAAATATGGTAAAGTGAAAATTATACATACATGCGTGTAATCATGTGGTACATTTTTTGGGAGATAATGCAGCAATTATTATAAAAAACAATGATTCACATATATTATACGCTAACTAAGCACTAGATTAACTCCATACATGATGCAAACGAATATAATAAAATACAAATTCATGTAACATTTGATGTGGCGTAAATATATATTTAAGTAATTAATTACTTATTAGATGTATGTAATAGAATGTAATGTAATCAATGGAATGAAGACAGGGTTCTTGTATGGATAACGATAACGCTATACTATATCATATGTATCTATGTGTATATGGAATTTAGCAAAGACCTTCATATAGAATAACATATACATACATAATGTTGCTATAATACATAAGGTTTTCTCTCTCGAACTTGGTTAATAACAATAGATTTTCGGTTTTTATTATGAGTAAATACTTAAATCTTCAATGCACAATATGCACCCAATATATCATTACATATATGTAGATACACTTTATAAATGGAATTCTTAATATTTCTCGTTTTTGAAGGCGATAAGAAAAAGGCAGTTGATTTAAAGCACCAGGTTGCTAGAATGTTTGTGTTATTAAAACTGGGACTCAATCGTTTTCATTTTTTGAAGGCAGAGAGTTTCATTAATATGTTCAAGTATTTTGGATGGAATATATTTTGAATTATTATTGTAATTTCTCAACATGAAACATGATAGCTCTTTGAGATTTGGTCATTTTATTTCATCTATTCCAAATCAGCCTCAGCTTCATCTTCGAACTCTCCCTCTTCCTCAGCGGTGGCTTCTTGGTATTGTTGGTATTCGGAGACCAAATCGTTCATGTTGGATTCGGCTTCAGTGAATTCCATTTCGTCCATACCCTCACCAGTGTACCAATGCAAGAAAGCCTTACGACGGAACATAGCCGTGAACTGCTCGGAGATACGCTTGAACAATTCCTGGATTGCCGTGCTGTTACCGATGAAAGTAGCAGACATCTTCAGACCACGAGGAGGAATGTCACAGACGGCCGTCTTCACGTTGTTGGGGATCCATTCAACGAAGTAGCTTGAGTTCTTATTTTGAATGTTAAGCATTTGCTCATCAACCTCCTTCATGGACATACGGCCTCGGAAAATGGCAGCGACGGTCAAGTACCGTCCATGTCGTGGATCGCAAGCAGCCATCATGTTCTTGGCATCGAACATTTGCTGAGTCAATTCTGGGACAGTAAGGGCACGGTATTGTTGACTACCTCGGGATGTTAATGGGGCAAATCCGGGCATGAAGAAGTGAAGACGAGGGAATGGAACCATGTTGACTGCCAATTTCCTCAAATCAGCGTTCAACTGTCCAGGGAATCGGAGGCAAGTTGTGACTCCTGACATGGTAAGTGAGACCAAATGGTTCAAGTCTCCGTATGTTGGGTTAGCCAATTTGAGGGTACGGAAGCAAATATCATACAGGGCTTCATTGTCAATGCAGTAGGTTTCATCGGTATTTTCCACAAGTTGGTGGACGGAGAGGGTGGCATTGTAGGGTTCTACGACAGTGTCGGATACCTTGGGAGAGGGCATGACAGAGTAGGTGTTCATGATTCTGTCGGGGTATTCTTCACGGATTTTTGAAATGAGCAGAGTTCCCATTCCGGAACCGGTACCACCTCCCAAGGAATGAGTCAGTTGGAAACCTTGCAGACAGTCACAGCCTTCGGCCTCCTTTCGCACAACATCCAGAACAGTGTCAACGAGCTCAGCTCCTTCCGTGTAGTGCCCCTTGGCCCAGTTATTACCAGCGCCACTCTGTCCGAAAACAAAGTTGTCGGGACGGAAAAGCTTTCCATACACTCCAGAGCGAACCGAGTCCATGGTACCGGGCTCCAAGTCCAACAGGATAGCTCTTGGAACATACTTTCCCTCTGCAAATCATACAAACAAAGAGCCAACGGTAAATTTACGGTATGCAATTAAATGACGTATGAAACACTTCATATATAATTATCCATTTTATGTCCATTTATTTCTCAAACACAACATCACGTGTCTCCTATCATAAAATCATGGACGTCAACCCATATAACACCAACATACATGTACGAATACTCTAGTTATTCCAAATAGCTGCACATTCCATTTCCTTCACGCAGCCTTGCAAAAATTCCTAGCCATCAAGCTCATTACATTTAGTTATGATGAATGGTTACCTACTTATTGGGGGAAAACATATTAACAGAAAAATGTGGGCAAGGCATTGAAAATAGACAGCTATATACAGGGTGTTAGAGCTCTACACACCAACAACAAGAAAATAGTTCAACTTTATTGCCCAAAATTTCTGTAAAGAGAACACTCCTCTACAATGTCCTTTTTTTCATGACTTGGAAATTCAAATTTAAATACTCATAAATATTTTTTCCCATCCATCTGTAAAGACTTTTTCTTCTCCCCAGCATCTTCACTCTTTTTGTCGTGATATCATCATTTTTTAAATCTCACACCACAGTTGGTCAATCCGGATCCCAATCCCAAAGCATAAATGAAAAAGATTTAAAAGTCTCTCCATCAAAATGTAAAGTATATCATTTTAAGTACACTTGAACATAAACTGCCTAGCCTTTACTCACAAAGATGCTCGTGTATCATCCTTCGCCTGCAAATATCCCAAAGCCGGCAAGAGTATGAGTCAAAAGCCATGTATGTATTCCCAAGTTAAAAGCCGTACTCTTTTATCCATCTTTACAACATACACACGGTGTGTTTATGGGTCTCTCAAATCTTTCTAATGGCCTTTCACTGCACGTTGTTCTCCTCTTATGACTCATGGGATATTGCCATTTGAAGGCATTGCATGAATAGAGTGGAGAAGTGGCAGAAATTTAGCAAGAACCAAGCCAAATAAGAAAATATATATCGTCTGTTGTCCCGACAGCCTCTAATAAATTCGAGTAAATCGAGTATACACAAGTGGTATACTGTATTGTGTTACTCACACCAAAAAGTGAGTCACTTAACCAACGGAGGAGCTTATAATGAATATTATGAATTTGATTTGACGTAAGCTCCATACAGAACAAGGCTTTTTTTGTGTATGAGTGACTAGCGTGGCACGAAGCCTGAAATCGATATTCAACGTCAAGTCTCAATGTTTTGGTATGGTCACGTAGTCACTGTGGATAAACGTCTCTCCTCCTTTCCAACACTGAACATTGCTCATTACCACCCAATTTCCTATTGTAAACTTTGCCACTTCCAATCTTCATGTGTGTATTACATTTGCAATCTTTCTGAGTTCATATTTTAATTGTTTAAAAAGTATATAATATAACATGACACTAACCATAAACTTCTTCCTCAAAATCTTAACAGTACTTTGAGTATAACCATCTTGTGTATATTACAGTGAATAATACACTGTAATAATGTAAATAGTTTACACTCTCTATGTAAACGCTTCTCATGCAAATACATTGTTGATCAATGGTGGAAACGCTGTGTATCGGTATCATTGTACAGAGCTTATACTGTGTATGATTTACTTTGAGGAATCTGTCAACCAAGATTAATACTCATCATATAAGTAAATCCGGACCGTTTAAATTGTTTATCTTGACTACTCTGGCAGAAAAGAATTAGATGCGTTTAAGAGGATGCATGTACAATTATGCAGTCGACTGATTTGGACAATCGCACATATTGACATTGTAATAGAACTCCACAGGTTATTAGACAGCCAAGGAGAAGATCACAGAGTAAAAAAATCCACGCCAACCACCCAAGTCGAACTGATTGTGAAATCCTTTTCACCACCACCGCATTAGATACTATTTAAACTTTTTCTATTCCCTGGTGTCCCAATAATCTCCCTGTGCACATTTCTTGTAGTAGTATTTCTTATAGTTCAATTCGGCTTCTGCAGGTTTATTGATATTTCGGAAGGTTGCTTATAACCTTACTATGCTGCAGTGAAGGTTAAAATTTTTGCTTTACTGATGCTACTGTATGTATATATTTCTTTATATAGTAATGCTCATAGAGGTTTCCCTTGTAGGTCGCATCGTCGCGTATGCAGTAAATGAGCAACTCATATAACATGCTCTAAGTTACTTCTATAATAGTTCATATGATGTTCGTTGCGTATGGAGCAATACAGTTTGCTGTTCCTAGAGGTTTAAAATCTGAGTTGTAAATCGCTGATAAATCGAGACGATGTAATTACACGAAGGGTATTCTGAAGGAGGGAATAAAAGTAAAAAAATTATACTTCCTCCAGAGTAATTTGATTGCATCAAAGCTACGACGGCTACTTCCAAGATAAATTTCATATTGAAATTTAGTTATGCAGAACACACATGTTAAGTGAACAGATGTAATGATCAATTTCCTAGTCCTCTGGTACTCAAGGAGTTGTTTTACTAATAACCTGCAATATGTAGAGAAGAAAACGGAGGAGAAGTAGAAGAAGAAGACAACAACGGCGCTTGCAAACATAATCATGCAATCATGAGCGTAAAGGATTAATAAAAGAGACAGAGGCAGGCGCGCCTGGAGTTTCAATAATGTGATCTACACCATAACAGTTGTAATTTAATGGCCTCTCTTTATCCCCTTGCCACCACTACTAGTAGTTTATATACACGCATAGCAGCCTCCGCTCAAGGAAAAAAAAAGAATTAATTTCTCTCAAATTACATGTAAGCTCCCCATAACCAAAACTCACTTCATCTCTCTGACCGTCGCTCTCCCGTCTATGTACACATATGATTATTATTGCGTGGGTTGTTTTCATTCGGCAATGAACAACATTTATTTTACTTTATAAGCACATTGTATTGTATGTGTGTACACACAGGCCTGGTCATGGATGGAGCTCTGAGAAAAAACTCCTCGCACCCTGTCTCTTATATTATCCTCTATAAAACGTACACTCCGCTTTATATTCAAGCATAACAAACAAACAAGTTACCGAGGGCTTCCTTTTATGGTCAAATGCTCGATGCAAGTAGAATAACATAAGACAAGAAACGAACTCCAACCGTCGTCGTCGTTGTCGTCATCGGCTCAAACAACAATCTTTTTCTTCAATCCATCAGCCGTTCGAATGATTCGTACAATTGAAGCGTCGCAAAGACAGACAGAGAAAGAGAGTGGCGAGGAAATCGGATGTGAAAGTAAAATAAATAATTATAAATTGAACTCCTCGACTATATCAGCTACTCCTGCCATTGTACTCCTCGCCGTTATTTTCTCATTCAGATCACTGAGTATTATTGTTAGAGAACTATACGGCATGACTACAAAGTTACTTCACCGTAACCTCAAATTCAAACAGTTTGGTGTCAACCGAGTCAATACATTTCTTTATGTATCTAGATAACTCCAATGCTTCGATGCCATTGTGGATTCCGCGAACACATTTATTATGCATTTCTGACTTCTCTCACAATGTACTTCCTACTTATCTCAGCATGTATTTCTTCCTGCCGTTCCCACGTCCAGCACTCGTTGCGATCTACAGTGAACGGAATGACCATAATTGAGCTTTATTATATTTGGTTTTACACAGATACGCCAACAATTGGTTTCTGGAAAAAATCTGAATGCATTGTCAGGTCATAAATGAGGAATCTCTGAGCAAGTATAATTAACGGACAAGCAATTTTGTCTTCAGTTTACAGTGCTTGTTGTCTATCTTCATTGCCAATTATTATTACAGCCATTTCTTTGTCTCCGCCAAGACTGCCAACGGATCCTTCGCCTATCACTCCTTTGACTATCATAAATTACTGTCATTAGTTTATTTTCTTGACCGTGCTAAAGATTTCCCAAACACTGAGGTTGGAAACAACAATAACAACAAGCATAATATAGCGCCACTATTACTATATACGGATACACAGTTTAACTGCGGCTATGGCATTAAATATACATACTCTCTAAGTCACATACATACTCTTACGGTCACTATTTACCCGTGCCACAAGCACTGCTTGGTCGGCGTACTCATAATATACTTAAGTTTCATTAGCAGCAATTGCTGGTGACAACCCTTCGCAACTTCCATTAACTAATGGGGCAACTTTCATTAATCCACTTATGTAGATTACTAACTTAGATTAATGTCTTTCCGTTCAATGCTTCTCATGTCATTTCGACTCTCAAGACATTATTTATCTGAGTATTTTTACGGCCGTTTGAAATGCTTGAGTTATTATTATTAAAGAAGTCTATATTGATAAAACCCATCGAGCCTATTATAGCCTGCTAAAATTAGATTCAGTTTGCTGAAAACTTGTGAGATCCTACAAAGTCAAAATTGTACGAAGCTATATATAAGCTACCTATAACTATACTGAGCTTATGTACTGGTGAAATTGTAGGAGTCGTAACGCAAGGAGTTAAAAAGTAAGTGGCTATAACATGTTGAAATAAAGGACCCCATGGATTACTATCTAAGTAAGCTGGAAGATCTGTTACCACACTAAAATTCTATAACGACACAAAAAACTCACTCTGAGTGGGAAAATTAAAAGCTAAATGCTATTTTTGTAGAATATGGCAGGACTGTCGAATTTTCCCGAAAACTGAGTAAGATCAGTGCAGGCCGTACCTTACGGAGACACACTTGAGCCCTTATGTGAAAT
Source organism: Lipothrix lubbocki (assembly GCA_034696945.1). Taxonomy (NCBI): domain Eukaryota; kingdom Metazoa; phylum Arthropoda; class Collembola; order Symphypleona; family Sminthuridae; genus Lipothrix; species Lipothrix lubbocki. The sequence goes on from JAQGAK010001875.1 coordinate 20,227, forward strand.
ATCATAATAAGATGCGTGACATGTGGAGACTTAGTCACCGGCCGCACGAACATCATCCCAAGAAATGAATCATTGTTGGAAAATCAATACGTCTCGTCGCCACAAGGATGACTCACGGTAGTAAAAAGTAATAGTATTAGGAAAGGAGGGGAGATAGATTTATATACACACATGACATTTACACTGCATTGCTGTCTTTTCTCGACCCAAAGAAAATAAACTTTCTCCCCATAGTCCGCACACATATACTCCTCCTAAAGTAATAATCCTCTATACACTCCTAAGATACTGCATTTTTTCTACTAGCTGTCTATTCCCTAAAAATGCATTTGAACCAGAACTTGTTTTGTGCCAGGCAAACTCAAGACGTTCGACGCGATCCCTTGTTCTGATAAGATACTTAACGTTGGAACCCTTTTTTTCTGAAGTTGTTGGCAACGTTTTTGTAATTAAAAAGTTTCATTTACACGTCGTTGATCAGGTTGGAAATTACAAATCGTGTAAAAACTTGGCAATTACTTTACCGTCTAAATTGTATTTATTGATAAATGTCTTGTTAAAAAACCGTGACCCGCCATAAAATTTACGACCCGTTCATCTCTAACATACAATATCCATTGCTTTTCAATAGTTTGTATACCTAGTTAAGCTTACGCAGAAAACAGACTCGTAATGCAAAGAAAAACAAACTGGTTTGGTTTCGACCATTCACTACACTTATACTACCAATACTTTTTAAAATGTAGTATAACCAAATAAATGATATGAGCATGCATGAGAGGGGGGGGGTGATTTGTGTAAGAGCACTCATACCTTTTCAAGAGTAAGTAAGTGCTCGCTTCCAACAACAAATTGCTCCAATACTATCAAACCCTAATTATTATTGACGTGTGCGAATGGATTTGTTTACAGGTCAAAAGTGATGACTTGCCGCCGTTATGAACACACTTTATGTCTCTTGTAACATTACCATTCACATTTAACTACGAGCTTTCATCTTTAACTTGACGCTTGATCATTCTGCACTTACAATGTACCTAATTATTTACAAAGGATTGAAGTAGCTCTCATTCATCCTTGTTCCTCTATATAGTCGTCCATTTCAACAGCCTTGCAAATAAATCTATTTTCATTGATAAGCGGATGATGATTAACCTGCTTGCTATTCCAAATCTGCATTCAATGCAAATATGATTTTTAAAGTTTGTTATGGATGTACGTACTTATTTCCATACTTAGTTTGCCATTCTTTTATTTTTCCGTTGCATGTTCAGCAGTTCACTTGTGATACATTCTTTTACTAAAAAATGTTGTAGCAAGGTGTTGTACAAGATAGCATGACCATGTACAACATGACTGTTATACTTTGGCTGAAGTAACTGTTTTGCAAAAGAGTGTGCTATATGCTTGTTGTAAGCTTCCACTCCACTTAAAGCTTCCGTCATGAAGTTTCTCCACGACAAATATACGGAGTTTTTCTTATTTGTCATTAAACAGGATTATAAACATCAAAGTAGTCAGCTCGTATTGCTTCCAGCCATACGGAAATAAACAGAAATCATCTCTACCCATGACGGCAAATAAACATTTTTGAATCAAATTTAGCTGGAAGCCAATGCAGTGAGACATTCTATATATTTCTAGATCTACTCCCATCGAAAACATAAAAAATCGTGATCTTAAAAGGACTTAATAACTGCCCGAATGCTATGCATTTGGGCTAGATGACCACATAAAATAAAACGGAATCGAGGTTACTCTTGGCTGTAGGCAGGCAGGTAAAAATACATGGACTGGTCGTGCGGTAGTAACTCATCATAATAAGTACTTTTATAAAACAGTGCTACATAGAGAGAGGGAGACTTTAAAGTTGAATTCTTAAGAACTACCGTATCTGTATTCCATTTAGTTAAAAGCTAGTCTCCCCTCCGAATACTGACTGGTACAAGCATTACCAATGGCTCTACTGACCGCGGAGAATGCACACACATATATGTCACCAGCCCGACTTTAAAGTAACAGAACAGCCCAAACGAAATATTGCGTGCTGCTCTAGCATCTGAAAAAGCAACTTAATGATGTCGGTACATTCAAGTTAAATACTCTCCACTAAATTATAAATGGGAGTCATATGTGAGCTTACAACAGCCTTGATTTGCAGGGATCACGAAATACTGGAGGCAGACCAGTGTAGCTCCTGCATTACTACTGTTGTCGCCTTACTTAATTCCTTATGTACGTCGGGCTCAGGCCAAAAATAGGGTTAGCAGTTCTATCGTCGCTCCCAAGGCTTGTCCTGCACTACACGTGTATGTGCCTGTGTATACACATATGCATACAGTGTGTACAATACAAGTAATAATTTACACAAGGAAACCATAATGCCCATGATTGGAACTATACTATAACCATTCTATCCCATTCCAGCTCCATTCGTGTACGTCAATCCTCTGTGGACCCCGAAGTTGGAAAATTGAAGAAAAAACATATGACCTCGCATGTATTAGTGCACCACTCCAGTTATTGCATGTAAAACGGAACAAATTAGCATTGTATTTATATATTAAAATTATACTGTGCGGTACAGATATGTATTGGATGTACTCCACATTACTCCGTGAGGTATATCTATAGTAACCATACAATACTAGGATTAAGTATATACCAGCATGTTTATGCAGTAACGGAAGTCTCAATAGAAGATAAAAAATGGGAATTATAATACCACAATTAAACCAATGGATAAAAAAGGCACAATTTCCCGCAAAATGCATGTCAGCCGAGAGAGCTTTTGCCGCTGCAGTATCACATTGAAGTAGAGCATGTACACAGCCAGTAATAGTAATAACATTTATGCTATTACTTACACGGGAAACTTTCTGGTGCATCGTTGAACTTGAGAAATTTCGTGGGGTCAAAGAGAAGAAAAACATGAGATTGGCAACTTTGCTTATTTTTTAGGTCACGCATATACAGATGTACATATAAGCATATGTATATGCTCAGGAGAGAGAAGAGCCATCAGGCAGTTCGAAGAGCTTCTTCACATATCAAGTACATATGACATAGCTGGATGTTATCACGGGATTTAATCGCAAAAATTCCTGCCGAATAATAAATCAATAGAAACGAACGGTAGTTGGTCATTCAATTATAGCCCTTCACGATACTCATGAGGGTATGCATATAAAACAATAATGCATAAAAACAGTCCTAACCCCAAAAATGTGAGTAAATATATGAAGCTATACCATATGTAAGTATATAAAGGATTTAGACCTCCTCGAGTCACGCCGCCATATGTATGCCAAAAAAAGTTCCATTACTTCGTCTCACTATTATGTATCCAGAATACACACACAAGTGTTTGGAGTTCGTTGTTGTTGATAATACAAACACTTACATAGGAACACGACTGTATAAAAATCCAAAGGCTTGTTGTTTCGTGTGTGTATCAAAGGTGCGGACATCGGATGTTCTTCAGAATTAATTCTCTCACTATCTCCATACACTTTGTCCTAGTAAAACTAAGTACAATTGGGAATGATGTAGACAATAGTCATCCTACTGTGAAACAGTTGATAGTAAACATTAAAACACAATGTGAAACTAAACCGATTAACATTATCATGAATTTCGTTGTATGCATGACAATATTCTTCCCATTTGCACTTATGGACACCGGTGTGCATAAACTTAACATGCCGTAGCAAAATTCTTGTCTGTACTCCCAGCCATGGGAGATACTCCAAGGCAATGAGCTTATTATTAAAATCCATTTGCAACTGTCAAATAATAGAATCATCCCCCGGGTTTATTGCAAGCTAACAAAGAAAGGACGTATGAAGATAATCCAATGAGCTTTATAAAGTTTAAATCTGGCTGGGAATTGAAAAATATATTTTTATGCAAAGCTTATGAAATATATAACTTGTTCACACCAATGTCTTCACACGTTATCACCCATGAATTTGACGTTGAGTCTAATCCCATATGATATGTTATTCTTTTCACTACAAAGAGTAGCTGTTTATATATTTTTTGCTATTACATTCATATTTCATATGTGATGTTTTACTTCCCTACAGCAATATTCTTGATATTATTCACGGCTGTAGTTCTCACAATATATAGCATCCGGAGGGATTATAGTAATTATTCAAGTATTATAATACTTGTAGTAATACAATAAAAGATTCAAATGCATTTCCCATCTTCCCTCACAGTTACCTTGACTAACGTAAAAGTGAGTAACCTACTACAAGATAGAGCTCCTACAACTCAACTAAAAATCCTGTTTTGTAATTGTAATTGGTTTTTAATTGATTACCAACTATTTTTTAAATTGATAGTTGATCGAATAATTGGTTAAATCAATTGTCCAAATTATTATTCAATTTACAAAATCAATTGAAAAATGGCGAAGTTGTAATTGAATTTCTAATTGGTTCCTACTAGACCATTTAGTTGGAATTGTATTTGGTTTGTAGTTGAAGTTGAAGTTGAAAACCAATTGTCACAAACAAAATTGCAAAAATGCCAGATAACCTTACATTTCGCTGTTAAAATTAAAGGAAATAAGTAAAAAATGAATGCGAGTATTTATTACCAGTACCTTGCGCCTGCTTTAAGACATTAACAAAATCCACCAGGATCTATAATGACATAGGAGCATGTGATCTCTTGGTACCAAAAGGTGACATGCCGCTAATATTGGAGTTTATAAGCGTTTTTGTTTTTGCAAACCTATTTGCGTGAACTTCATATATTTCAAGACCAGGATGGGAGTTCGGGGCAAAAGGAGTATATTTAAAAATCCGTAACGGGTTATGCGTTAACATGAAAGATTAAATTCGGCTAGACACATGTTATCTAATGTTTCGCATCCTACCTAATTTGGATTTGGTTTGGCAGTCTACAGTGCATGGTTCAAATATATTCACCCAATTCTTATCAAAAATCTCAAATAAAAAGGACAACGAAAATAAATTTAACCATGTAGCGGCAGCCGTACGTCGTCCTTTTCGCTGTAAACTTGTTATTTCTATTCTGATTTTTTACTGGCAAAATAAAACAGTCAATAAAGAAAGACGACATTCAAAAGAGGAATGTGAATATGTGAATGCGTAGTTTACATGTGCTCAAGTGAGTCTTAATTGGTTCTACACCCGCTATCTACCAGTATTTAAAACGTCAAAAATATGATTCGCGCTCACTTTTTCAATGGTTTGGAGACGCTATCTACATCCAAAAAAATCAAGTATTTGCTTCAACTATCAAATAAAAAATGCATAGCTAATTGTATTTGTAGTTGATTTGCGAACCAATTATTTTTCTTCAATTGTAATTGGTTCGCTATTGTAGTTGATTA
>JAQGAK010001876.1:0-25582 GCA_034696945.1 Lipothrix lubbocki
CGACATTTGCTGTCGTCGGGACAACGGAGATTTCCACATTTCCCAAAAGAATCCACTGTCATGTACCTCCGAAGGGCGTTTATGACCACGTCGCGACCACTTTTGGCGTTACAATTTGAAATCATCGATACTGCTAACTTCTTTGTCCTATATAGTGGGTACACAGGATACAACGAGAATGTATCCTTTCCTTTAGTATACGGTTCTGCGACTATATTTATAACTAACTATCACATACTCAAAGAGCATGCATATAGTATTAAGTATTGACCTTAAAATTGTTGTGTTGGGAAGAGTTATGTTATTTAATTCCTTGGGATGATCCAATTTGTAAAAGAATCCGTAAGGCCAGTACACGTCGGAGTCCAGTCTGTAAGTCGCCGTCCAGTTGAAAAGCAACCCCAACTCAAATAAACTATTCGCATTGTGATATAATGCTGGTTCGGCGGTTGAACCAATCCACAACTGGTTCTCTTTCCTTTCGCTTAGTTCCGGGTATTTCGTTTCTCCAAATCTGACAAGACATTATGTATACGTATACCCGACAAATTAAATCGGTATTAGTTTTTCCAATAATCCACCTTCTGAATATTGTTTTTCTCACACAACCATGAGCTCTAAATCGATTTTCTAATGTTTTTAAAATTTAGTATATTCGAGTATTACTAAATTTTTTAAACTTATTACTTTGTATGGTACATGGTGTCTAAAATCCCGAACACAACAGCATCCGCCTTATTTGCATAAATTTTATTCTCCGTTAAAATACATTTCCCCGGGCAGTTCAAGTGATGGAAAGTTTGATTGGAGGACCAAGACTTGGGGAACCAGCTGAGGCCATAATTTGTTGTATAAAACAGTATCAATTTTTCCTGGTGTGGATCTGTAGTCAGATTATCTACATAATTTTCTCCTATCACGCCTCCATCTTGTGGTGTCTGTAAAAATTAGTAATAATTTACTATACTTGTAATTATTAGACCCCCACCATGATCATATACTAAAACGCTATGTGTAATCTATGCAGACGAAAAAATTTAATTACGTAGAAGAGAGGTTTGGGCATCAAGTTCGATAATGACACATTCACGAAAGAATCTCTGTCTTGGCTGTCATTGTGAATGAGCGTAATGATCTCATCAGCATGATCACCGAACTTGCTTGAAATCGCTGTTGGCAAGAGTTGTGCTAGGAAACCATCTTGACGGGGATTGAATAAGTTTACTTTGAATAGATTAATATCTGTATGCAAAAAGAAAAAGAAAAGCAATACACAACTGAAAGATAGAACCGTAAATATCACTTTTACCACCTGCATGATGGTAGATAAACGCACAAGCCGGCACTCACACACCTTTATGTGTGTTGCTCATTTGTGAGAGAGGTTTGTATATGGAAGGTAATCGTACATTTGATTTAAATGCACTAAAATAATTTATATTTAATAAAGCAGATGTTCAATAAATGACAGCCGCCCTGTAAGCAGGATTTACACTTCATATATGTATTACAGACCAAAGCAATTAAGGGTACATTTGTGACTGCACTCTAAATACCCCAAAATAGTACCTTCGGAACCGACATTATCTGCATATGTGGATTAGTAGTTAAACAGTATCTTTATCTTTCCTTGCAAATGGTTGTAAAACTGTTCCGTGAAGCAGCTTCTGTTACAGTATACATGGCATATGTGCAAATATGAGATAACATTAGAAAACCCCTTTGTAAGTCATATGAATTTATTTAGATAACAGCGTTATTGTAAATCAGGATTTCCGTTGTTTGCTCAATCTCCACACAAGTAAATATTATATTAGGTATACTCATGTCACCTGTGCAGTCGCAGTCAAAACCAAATGTCAATATTATTCCATAACTCATACATACATATAGAGGTACATAATGTGCATACGGTAATAATCATTTTCTCATTGCTGGAACTGGATACAAGTTTGGAGGAAGTTAATTTATTATTGTATTATGGTAAGAAATATAGACTGAATGGTAATAGAGAGACTCGAGGATGCAAATTTACAAGCAATCGCAGTTATGAGTTTGTCATTTCAAGTTCATTATATAGCGCTGTACTCTACAATGACTAAAAGTAGGATCGATCCATTAACAATACTTAAAACAAACTGGTTTTCAGAGCTTTCCAAAATTTCAAGCGATCTTCATAAGGTGCATTAATGAGCTTGCTTGATCTTCTATCATCCAGTCTCATGGTCTTTCTGGATGAATTAGAAGTAAACGAAGGCCAGGATTCTCCATGAAATTTCATCTCTTTCCTGTAGACATAATAACAAACCCGGTACTTAAACAAATTATATTGCATTAAAAAATTCTGAACGCATTTTTTATGCTTGATATTTTGCTATTCCATTAAATATTCATAGAAGAACTTGAGAAAAGTATGTGTTAAAATTTTTGTCATACCCGTCCTTGGTGAAATCCACAACCATCTTGATCAAAGCAGTCGACATGGCGTAATCTTTAGAATTTGGCGTTATCGTGTAAAAGTTTCCAAGGTCAAATAGCAGTGCTATTTCATCGCCGTGGCAAGGTGAGGGTGCTAATAAATTCGATAAATTGACAAGTTTATAATGGACAAGTTTTAGGGATTTAAAGTTTAAGTTTTGCCAATTTTATTAAAATTTATTACTAGGCATAAATACTGTTCTTGAAAGTTTTCCCATACAGAAACTCACCTGATTCATACTTCTTACTCCCACCAAACATCACCACGAAATATTCTTTCAAGAGGTTGTACACCAAGTGTAACTCCGCTGGTAGAATCTTCTGAGTAGGCATCATCATTATGGTTTTGAAAACATTGAAGTATCCCGAGTACGTGTAGTAATATGAGTACAGTGGACCATTTCCGAATTCAATATCACGTAAGAATTTTTGGTGATAATAAAAAAACATTCGGTCGGAGTACATATTCGTGATACTCTCTAGTTGGCCCATCGGATCGAACAAGTCGGTGTGGTTAATTTTAAAGTAGTAATCCGTCACCTCTTGAGCAATTTCTTTGTGTAGCCCGTCCATCACCAGTAGGCGAGGGATTTGGGAGAGCCATGTTGTGAGGTTTTTTAATTCCAAGGGTCTATTACCATCTTGAAGGATACCTGTAAAACATGATTGGTTCGATCTGTATTTGATTGGTTTTGTTGTATGACAAGTTTAATAATAATTATTAAATTATTTAAATTCAAATTACTATTAGTTGACTTAAAATTACATTACTTTGATATTAAAACATATTTTGGTCTTTTCATAATATTTCAATAAATGTTTGTGCAATCAACACTTAATACCAATGAATAACTTACGCGCCACATTAATTAGACCTTCACCCCTGTTCACTCCGCTCATAATTGGGATTTTGACAAACTTTTTCTCTACCATGAGCTTCTCTGGTGATTCTGAAAGGAATGTTTCCTCATCTTCAATGCTCTCGACACTCGGGCCGTAAGTCTCGATGGGATCAACCATAGGAAACTATGTAACAAAATTATTCCAGAATATTCGCATGGGTAAAATACTCCATGTTAAATTATTTTTTATTGCAAACCCTCATTTCTAAACGAAACTACTTTGACTATTGTTTATTAATTATTGAACATTTAAGTTAAATTTTGGCAAACAATTTAAATTCTTACCCGGTTGGGGCAATGGGCAGCAGCAATTTCTGCGGGGTCAATTTCCTGCAAACAATTTATCATTTCTTGTGAAGACGTATCATTGCAACCAAATTGCCTGCCAAGTCTAAACGATTGTGAGATCGGTTGGTAGCCTTTTGCCCAAACGGAGTAAGCATTTCCACTCAGCATGGTAGCTTTTTGAAACAGGCCTGAAAAATAAATTTGACATCAAATCCATCTCCAATTACAGTAGAATGTACTAGAATAAGACGTTTTGATACTAAACATAACTGTTACAAAAAGAATAAACCATACCCTGAGATTTTGCAGAGAGAAGATGAAGATGGACGCTTGCAGCTCTGTTAACCAATATTATTTTTATTATTAAATTTTTAATGTAAATCAACCGTCAAAGATTAAACCTACTATATTATAAAATAAACCATCGTTGAAATAAAAAATTACACACCCTGCACTCTGACCAATCAAATTGACACGGTTGGGATCTCCCCCGAAACTAGCCACGTTCTGCTGAACCCACTGCATTGCAAGTTGTTGATCCTTAAGACCCATATTTCCTCTCGCAGAAGTGTCTCCCGTATTCAAAAATCCTGTCAAAATTGAAAGGGGCTTAATTCTCATAATATAATAATAAATTATGACTCTGGATTAGTAAACTGAGGGATTTGAATGCAAATTATATATAATTATGTATATAAATACAACTTAAATTGACAATTCTTTTTTATCGATCACGTGATTTCATACCTAGAGCTCCAAGTCGATAATTAATTGTCACAACAACCACATCTTCATCCATGAAATAATTCCCCCCATAGTCCTTGGTTGATCCGCTTATAAAGCCTCCGCCATGTATAAATATAATGACAGGGAGGAGCGGCCCGCTTTTGGTGAACGTCTGTTGTCATTTTGAAAATAAAATAAGGTGTAATACTTTATTTTATTTTTATTATTTTTTATGTTTAATTGATTATTTTTCACACAATATTTGACTCACCTTTATTGGCGTAAAAACGTTGAGATGTAAACAATCTTCTTGGCCGGTGATACGATAAGTAAATGCGATTTCTATCTGAATACATTCTAGATTCCTTTTGTCCGCAGTATAAATATCATTCCAATTATCTATTGGGACGGGAGACTGAAAAGAAAAACCAAATCGTAACACAGTACTTTAAAAAATTCTCTCACGGTACCTACCAAATTCCCTCGAGAGTACCTAAAAAATTATTTCCTGGTACCTAAAAAATTATTTCACGGTACCCACAAAATTAGTTCAAATTGTCTCACTTGAAATCTCAACTTGCCCACAGGTGCCTTGGCATACGGAATTCCACGAAATTCGGTAAAAACACGTCCTCCTCTTGACAAAGATTTAAATCCTCGGATTTTCCCATTCTTTGTTTCTACAACCTCGCTGAATTCCCGATTAGTGCAAATAAAATGGATGCCATAACTGACAACGAGAACCAAAATCCATAACAAACTAACTCTCTGTTTCGACGACATGATTGCTCGAGCTCTCAAAGTATTCAATTATAGGATCAATTTAATTATTTCTTTACAGCAATGCTTAATGGGATCAAATAAAATGTATTCATGACAAAAATGGAAAAAGCCTTAGACTTGAAGTCAAAATCTTCCAATTTGGCTCATCAACTGCCTTATCGTGACCATCACGGGATAAAAATGAGTTAAGAATTCTGAAGTCAAAAGCATTGTCTGAATTTAATTTATAGCTCGGATGAGTAATGACGGAGCTAAATTTAGAATACCCCGGTCATATATGTACATAATATTAATTCTTCACCAAAAACGTTCTCGATCATAATGAGCAATTACAGAAGATAAAAAAAGTGTCTCTTTCGTATATTTTCCTCGCTAATGTAGGTTAGTTAATAATACAACTGTACATTTTATTCCAGAATAAGATTATAGTAATTAGGGCAGTAAACAATATTAAAAATAGCATCAAAATATTTCCAACCATTATTATTATTATTATTATTATTGATATTTGGTGCCAATGGGAAGGGTTACTTATCTAAAAGTGATAAGCAAACTACACACTTTTGTAGTGACAAAGTCCACGAAATTCAGCGTGGAGCTCCTTTCAAGATAGTGAAAGACACCAACTCTCACTCGAGTATTGGGTACGGACCAGATTTTCCGTTCGAAGATTCGGCAAGCCTCTTTAGCTTTAGTTGTAATTGCCATATTTTTAAAGGAAACCAAAAGTTCCTGCTTCCATTTGTCCATTTGTTCCGGGATAGCAAATGCTTGGTCGTAGATGATGCCGAAAAGGAGGAAGGCATACAATGCGATGATGGAAGTCACGGTGGAAATAATGGGGAGATGGGAAAATAGGCAGATGGAAAAGTACATCCCGAAAATTGACACCAGTAGGCAATAGATTTTCCAAGCAAAAATTAAATTCGCAAAGAGCTCATTGAACAATATAGTGTTCCTCTGGATATTTCGACATTTCTCAAATTCATCTTCCAGGTCTAGTATAGGGAAATTTGCCAGTAGTTTTGTATTCGTTGATTTCATGTACCTATAAAAGAGTAATATTGTATATGATTATTATTATGACAGATTATGTGTACATGGAAATATATTTTGCTTTTGCGTTCATTAACTTAAGTCAATGCTTTCCAAACTAAGACAATACCTTAAAGAATGGAAGCCCATATTCAACTCATCGGTACAGTTCTGGAAGAAAATCAGCTGAACGAAGATACTATGGTAAGCTGTGAAAGCCCAGAAATACATCACCAGAAGTTCGTAAAAGATAAGGAGTACCAAGTATCTAGTATTCTGATAGGACAGTGGTAGACATGAAAATACAAACTGAGCTGATTTTGGATCATAAATGTATGCAGCAGCAAGGAGAAATCCACAAGAAAATTGTGCGGAGGGCAGCAATAACACCACACATTCCTGAAGGGACAAATGTGAGAATCCGCGACTGCTATACTTATGTTTGATACTAGTCCAATCTGTAATAATTAAGTAACTAATTAAATGAAGTATTTTATATTTTATTTTTAGTATTTTAATTTTATTATTAAAGAAGATGGAAAATAGCATCTATATTATTATTTTAAGATTTACCCTTTCGAGTGTCGTGGAAGTACAGATTATTGAAGACTATCGTGTTTACATAGGGAAGTTCTATAAACAAAACATAGGCCCAGTAATTATAGAGGATGGAAGTTAGGGTACAAATCAGGTGCATTGGTAGGTGACTCATGTCGATTTCCGGAGAAGTTAATGATTCACCCAGCCGGAAAGTTATAAATATGCAATGGGCAATGGAATTGATAAATAAAATCTTCCATAGCAGTAATTTACGCTTGGAAGTCTGGGATTTGATTTTACAGTCTCTACAACTGAAGGATATTGGAAGGAAATTCGTTTCGGAACAAAAGGCAAAGGTCAAGAAATTTAAAACTAGAAGCTTCCTCGATAACATTTTGTGATCTTGTGTTACCCCTTTGATACTCACCGAGTCACAAATAAGCCATACTGACTATCTGTATAATAAAGGGTTCTATTCTATAAAGATACAACACCTTCCATTTGGCAGAACTGGCAGATTGAGAATGCATAAACTCCATCATTTGTATTCAATTAGTCTAAAGAAAACAAAGTTTTACTTTAATAATAGCTTTTAGCCATATGTATTTATCTCAATTATTCACAGCGGTTAGTTGTTTTGCTATTGATCCCTCCCGGATATTTCATGCCTCAACAATTCTGTCGATATTAAAAAGCATGGCTATACAAGTAACAGCAAAGATAATTAAGAGCTTATATGATGTCAAAGAGTAAACAATTAGGCCGATACTTTATTCTTCAACGGTATAGCTTTCCTGTTTACCGTCTCGGAATAAGGAAATTCGGTGACTTCGTCTCTTAATCTGCGCCTAATCGCTTGACAACCCTTAAATATTGAAGCCGCAGAAAACTACTGATAATTGCAATGTAACAAGTAATATTTAAGCAATTTGGTCATATGTATACATGTAAACAAATATTTACATTTCATGGAGGCTCTACTATATGAATATAGGAGTGAAGTATATTTAACTTTGAGTATTGACACTCTCAGGAAGGAAACAATTTCCTTTTCAACAAACATGCTGAATTTTCTGGAATAGTCCACTTGACAAAAGTGAAATAAGAGCTTCGTTTAGGTGGATTATTCCTTCATTCCTAGATTGTTTAAATTTCATGGATGCCTTGATTGAGTAATAATTCGAAAAGTTGGTAGTTGCAAATTACAACGATATCTGTAATTTTATCTAATAGCATATGTATTGACAACAATATGGGTGTATGTACATTGTAAATTGTACATATTAATTACATAATAATCGTTAAGCTAATTACAGATATTATCCAGAAATATTTTTGAATAGGGCTGGGATTCCAAGATTGGCATCAATTTAATAAAATATCCTTGCTAAGAGTTTCAAGAGCATACTATGATGACCTCTGGTGTCACTTCACATGCAATCATAATATTTTTGAATCTTCGGTTGCTATACGACGACTGGAGGAGTTATTGTTGTCAGCAGAAAATAATTTGTAGTATACTAGTTATTCGATTAATTTAAATTAAATGCTTAATTCCAATTATTTATTAGTTAGGTTAGGTTCCAATTATTCGATTAAGCATTTAATTTGTATAGTAAAAAGGTATTGGTGTTTGCGTCTAATAAATTCATTACAAAAGCCACTATTTTGGTATATTCTTCGAACTTCAGGTTTGGTCTCGTTAGAGTTAGAAATACTATAATAACTTAATTTGTCTTAAAAATATATAAAATGAAGGATTTTTGATAAAATTTCGTGTGCTATTAATGTTTGCCATTTAGTTGCACATATTTGGATAAAGGTTGATAATTTATTTATACCAGATTCTTCTCTATATATGAGTAAGTATATTTAACTTTCAATATTTATACTCAAACAATTTTCTTTAAATAAATGTGCTCAATTTATGGAATAATCAAGCTGACAAAAGTAATTGCATAAGAGGTTCCCAACTAGGGATAGGGATTATTCATTGATTGTTTACATTTTACCCACGGATATGTTTTTTGATTAAGTAATAAGTCAAAGAATAGAACGGTTTTATCAAATTTCATGTAATATGGACAATTGACAACAATAATAGCTTATACTTATTATAATAATTACTACAAAATTGTTGGTAAATAAGGTTGGAATTACAAGATTTGCTTCGAATTCGATTGAATATCTTTGGTAGTATAAGAGTATTCGGCGGACATGCTGCCCTCTGGAGTCTTCTGGTGTAATCAAAATATCCCTGATTGACTATTTTGTAGCTACGACGACTCGGCTAGAGAATTTTGTCAGCCGAAAATAAGAAAGGAAACGGCATGAAAATAATCAGGAGTACTTGTTAATTCATTGATTACTAAAGTAATATTAATTAATTAGCTTTGAATTAAGCTTGGAATTGGGAAGGCATTGATTTTTGTGCGAAATAATTCAATATAAAAACAACTATTTTAACATTCTTCAACCTCGGTTTGGCGGTAAGCATATAGATTTGTAGCGTCGAATTTCGACGGTAATAGCAGTTTTAAAAGTTTTAATGGCATTGTACTGTACTACTGTACATAGTGGTCAGTAACCTTTGCCATTTTCGTTGCTCCTACTTATCACCCGTGTTTTGCTTAAACTAAACATAGGTTTTGTCAAGAAAATCAATTCTGAATCTAACCATGTTTTAAGTTTTTCTGGAGGACCGTTGGTTAGAACTATGGTGAAAAATTCCTTGGTTGAAAATTCGGTGTATTGAATGGATGAGAGAAAGAGTGTAGTGATGAATTTTGCATCTATATTCATTGCTTTATTAGTTAATCTGGCAGTAACATTCAGAATACAGATATAACATATGACTTGATAATTTTTTGGATAGAACACAATTAATGAACTGACTATGGCAAATCGGTTGGACAATCAACGTAAACACTATCTGCACAGTGCACACACATAATCTTTGCGATAGCTAAATTAATGAAATCTCTGTGCGTTTAAATGTGCACAACAGTATTTACGATCGTTTTTGCAAGAGTAATAAGAAGACTTTGCAAAACCACTTTGAGATTCTCGTAGTTTACAAATTTCATAATAAAGAAACTTTTCTTGTTGCATTTTGGACTACGCAATACATAATTATTTCAACACAGAATACACTCAACACCACAATTTATATAAGTATATAATGAAGTTATAAACCCCAAAAAGACAGCTTATGTGCATGAAAAATACTATACATACAGGATCAAGGAGTCTAACACACAACACTTAATATATAACACATGCACAATAGCGTGATGCTGTACGTGAGCACTGAGTATAATTTGACAATTTTCCCTCAGTGAGATAAATTGAATATGGAAGCATACGTAATTCTGTGGAAGACATTATTGAAGTTCACGTTATTATCCTTGGAAGATTTTGTATGGTCTTCTACTTAATTTTAATATTAGAGTTAATGTAGATACATATATCTTAATGGAAGACTCATTCTTAATAGAAGGGCGAAGGAGCTGGCTTGTAGCTCATACATTGATTATTACTACGCAAACTAACAAACGTTTTAAATTCCAATCTCAGTAGTCACTCAAAACGCAACTTAACTTTACATTATAAGATTCTTGACTTGATTGCTAGGTGCTGAAATTGCAGTGTTTTAGTCTTGAATCACTTTTATAATTTGGCTTTATCATCCTACAACGATCTTAAAATCACAATTTCAAATCACACTCTAAACACGAAAAATTATCAATACCTGGTTTCACAAGAATGAATGAATAGGTTAACAAGACAAACTTGTACGCGTCAAGTAATTACTGTTCTTACAAAATACATATCTAAATATCTAATATATAATCTGCAAACAAAAAATTAAAGCGTACTAACTTTGAAACATGAAGATATTTTGCTAAATAAAAACAAGAAATAACTATGATATGGAATGGATTATCTAACGTAATGGCAACTTATAATAATAACACAAATGTAAAATCTACGTTACATAATAGAGAATCAAGAATGATTTTGTTAGCGCGCCTTGAAGCAAAAAAGCTTATTGATTGACAGGAGCATCACATACAGTAATTTAAGAAGTATTGACTTAAAGCTATGATATTTATGGAAGACATTCACAATTAATGTTATACTTAGCTCTCTCTCTCTAAAACTACAACCACAAGATTGTTTAAGGAATGATTTACGACTGTGGTCTACGTACGTATACAGATGGGATACACAATTTACCCAACCCAAACAAGTTCCGAATTCCGACCTCCTGTACTTTTCAAAATTAAAGCTCTTTCAAAATGGATTCCAGTTTCTCCAAGAAAATATTAGCATGTTTTGGCTCAAAGACTAAACTTGGTCGAAGACGAATGGCTTTCTCCCCACAACCACCAGCATTGATTCCTACAACATATGAACAACAAATTAACAATAAACATTTCAAGTTGTGACTTATCATGAATGCAAATCCAGAGAGATGCCTACCCTTTTCTCTCAATTTCGTTATAACTTTATCACGGAGCCCAGCATCAGCAGCATCCACTGCAATAAATGTACCTCGTCCTCGAGCAGAATTCAATAGCTGCGGGTACCGTTTCTGGGAAAACATATAGTACGTTAGAAGATTACAAACAACGCCAACATTGAATAATACCAAAATGACAAATGTTGATTCTGTGTACCTGGAAATCCTTTAAACCATTGAGAAGAATATCTCCAGTCACTTGCACATTATCAAGAACATTGTCTCTCTTGATTATTTCAAGAACCTTCCTCAACACTTGAATTTTACTGGGTTCACCCATCCAGGTATTGAATATACGGTAAGCTTGATCAACCCTGCAAATAATTAAAAGATTAGTATTGTATATTTTTGAAGAAAATTAACTGCTAAACAAATAATAAAAAACACGAGAGCGAATATGCTGAATCTTGACTTATCTATGTTCAAAATTGTAACTATACTTACTTGTATTCGGATGTGTGATAAAACCCTCCGGTAAGCATTTTCTTGCTGAAAGTAACCACATCAGGGGGTGACTGTAAATTAAAATGTTCGTGGCACCACATCTTCCCACTAGGGCCACCTCCAGTTTGTACCTCATCAATAAGAAGAGCAACGCCCCTCTCCTTGGACAATTTTTGCAACTGCTGGAAGAATTCTGGGGATGCGTGATGATCACCACCTTCAGCTTGAATAGGTTCAATGATTATTCCAGCAACTGGATTTCCTTTCTTGCCCCATTGTTCGATTAAATCTGCAACTTGTGCTAGGCATCTTTTGTCTTCTTCCTGGTTCTCTCTAACATTTTCCTCCAATGGATACTTGTAAATGGGGAAACGAGCTACTGGCCAGTCAAAAGCCGGAATGTCAATTTTGTGAATTGCTTTGGAATGTGTGCAGGAAAGAACTCCCAACGTTCTACCATGGAAAGCACCTGAACAAATGACATTTCAATTATTATACAGTCTATTCCAGTTGAGACAACACAGCCAACACAAATTGACACTTACCATGGAATGATAAAATAGACAGCGCTGGAGATCCGGGGGATTGATTGACCATACAAGATTCATTTTCTTCTGCAGTAAAACTTCCACCTCCACGTTCACGCTTGCGATAGCGCATAAATATAGCCTTGAACGCATTTTCATTAGAGCAGGATCCACATGCCATTGTAGTTATTTGATCCAAACCCTTGGGCGCCACCTTAAAATGTCAAATTAATTGTGGTTATATAACATTAACAAGCCTCTCAATTTAATACATACGAATTTGTCGCAGCTTACTGAAAGAACAGATGTTTTCAGTTCATCGATCCAGTTTTTGCTTGGATATACACCCAAAGCAGGACGATTTACCAGGGTTTTCTGTAAAAATC
The DNA here is from genome assembly GCA_034696945.1 of Lipothrix lubbocki. Taxonomy (NCBI): domain Eukaryota; kingdom Metazoa; phylum Arthropoda; class Collembola; order Symphypleona; family Sminthuridae; genus Lipothrix; species Lipothrix lubbocki. Next base: position 12,635 of record JAQGAK010001876.1, read on the forward strand.
AGCGAATTAATATCTTTCTTTCAGGTAACATTAAATTGCTAAGGAATGTTCATTGTTGTTTATATATTACCACATAGTACGGATCCTTAAACATATCGAGTAATTCTGGATGGTTGTAGCCTAATGGAATTGATGAGATTTGCGTGTATGTGTCGAGTAGCACATTCCCATCCACATCAACAATGTAGTTTCCCACACTTCGGTCATAATCGACAAAAAATTGCACACTTCCCGATTGCTGCATATATTAAACATTTTAATCAGCATTCTACCTTCTACAATTTCCTGGCGAACTATCAACTGCAAGTTTAGAGCTACCTGAATACTGCTTAATTCTTTCAACATCTCTTGCGAGCGAGGTCCAGGAACGGATGTTTTCAAGGAGGGTCCACTAGGTTCCCCACTTACTAGACTGGAAGCACTACGAGCACCTGGAAAAGAAAAGAAAAAGGACCCTAGCATCTCTTAAATTGTCAATAATCTTAGCAGAAGTATGTTCTACAAAATATGGTTAAAACAATTACATTGAAAGAGCCCATGTCGATTTAGAATTCTTGGTATGGTAAGTAGTCCAGACATTGTTGTACACTGAGCGGATTCTCCTTCGGGTGAAAAAGCTTGATACTCGGGTTGGTCCTTTTGGAATGAATTATCAGGTTTATCACATAAACTTAACTAAGATTATTAATTATAATACTAACAGCCCAAAAATCAGCAAAGAGAGAGCTATGGTAGTAGAGAACTGTGCAGCACCAACTGATGTCAGGTCACAAAGCTATGAATAAGGAATGTTTACAAAAAACGCAACTTCGCAGTAAAAGTTGTTGTCAACTCTTTAAAGCTTTAATAGAGAGTCACGGTCACATTGATTAAGGTTACCTAACGTATGTAGAAACAACAAAAGCGAAAGAACAAGCAGAAATGATTTCAAGGCCTGCTGGTATCAAGTGCTATAATTCATTCAATCTCATTCCATTGATCTAAGATATCTTTTAAGGCTTTCCGGTTGTTCCTTGTGCGCTGGGTTTAGAATCCAGTCGAACGCATCTCCAAAGATCCAGCAACCGCTGAGTGAGTCACATTGAGCTTTAAGAAGTATTGCATATTGGATTAAATGAAATAGAAATCATCCAGCGTTTAATTTAAAGGACAACTAATGAGAACATTACAACAAGCAGTATCCTTTGCAAGCTATAGTAAGCAAAGAAAATATTACGAAACAATGAAATGAAAGCATGTGAAATGTAACCCCTGTAGTCCATTAATAATAGTTATAGGGACCGATGCTATTTCTAATCAACATTGAAACACGAAAAGCCATTAGGAATATTACTAAACGACATACATGTTTGGCAGCCTCGGAAGGTGTACATGTGTCTTGCGAGGATCTGCTACCCTTATCCCATATAGGCTTGCATCTGGAGGTGTATTCTTCTATGAGATCATCAAGACTGAAAGCCAAGTCACTTATATAACTTAAATCAAGACTGTCAAGGTCTGGTTGCTGAACAGCCATTTCTGCGGTTTTCGCATCCTTAATGTTTACTTGGTTAAAACCGCTATCGGAAGGATAACTACAAAATTCCTTTTTCGTTGATAAACCTGGGGGAGTATCCATTTTTTCCGTATCAGCTTCTTGAATTTCATAGACTTTTTCAAGTACTCGACCAATGCCTTTTCCATCGGTGTGCATATTGTGGTCAACCACATTACTTCTTTGGGTTTCTGAACTATTTTGAGCAACGGCAATTGGACTCAGCTGTATACAATGTGGAGTTGCTTTTGGAATGGGACTTGCAAATGGATTCTCAGTACGAACGTCATTTTGAAGGCTTCCAGTAGGATTAGGATTAGAACGTGCAGAGTAGGGTAATGATAATGAGGAAGATAAGTATCGGGACCGATTATCATAAGCATAGGTACTTTGACTTCGAAGGCTGCCATAATTTGAACTATCTTCGAGGTATGTTCCTTGGTTACGCAGCTGATTATTGGAGATCATGTTACCACTGGACGGAAATTTTGTAAGTTGTAGATTTGGACACGAGGTTTCAATGTACGAATGGTCTGACCCATATTGACACTTGCCTTCGGCTTCTTCCTGAAAGGCATCTTCATCTAAAACCTGAAATCATTAGGTCATAATATAACTTATATACTAAATACATCGGTAAATAAAATCAACTTCCTAAGTTCAATCACGATGGAAGAAAAAACTTACAAAGCTGGAGTTTTTGCAAGGCTGAAACAACAAAAAATCCTCCGGCGGTTCCTCAATTTTTATTATTGCACTCAAATCACCTTGTTCGCCGTAGTAAACCTATTTGAAAACAAAAATAATGATTATTTTTAAAAAACACGGTGGCTTACATAAAACTCCGTCAGCTAAAAAATGCAGGTGAACAGTAATGGACAATGGATGCATGGTTTGCTGTCCTAATTCCAAGTAAACTAAATAAATACTACGGTGTAGCTTAAAATATTAAACATGCGGCTCCCTGCTGTGTACGATTAAGCCTTGGACGAGCTAACCGTATAGTTCACAGCGTCCAATTTATTTTAGTTCCTCCAACACCAAATACCAGTAAATTTTATACATAATGGAAACACCACAGCAAAAGTTATCATATAAACAGCTAATTTATGTGGCTTAATTGTATATACAGTCAATTTATGTCTAGAGTGGTAGTGAGTACCTAAAGCAAAAATGGTAAGAGTATCCACACTCTATACTTATATTTTAGCTCAAGTTTACTGCAAAATGCATCAATTTATGGCTTCCAAGGCACATAACATTGTGTAGCCCAGATGAATTTAGACAAGCCAGATTAAATGCAAAATAAACACACGCGAAAGCCCACAAATGTTTAGAGAAAGAGTACTTATAGAAAGAAGGTGGGAAATGAATCTTCCATTCCACTTCACAATCATCATCATCTTTAAAACAACCAAATCCTTTGATTCCTCTATAGCCGTCTAGCCTCTATCACTTGGGTTAGGTGTTAGCAATGTTATTCTTTGGAAAGGAACTGGCGCGCAAAACTTGGGGCACTCTGCAACCTCAATTGCCAAATACAAATATACACAGCAAAAACGTACTTTTATATCCCCCTAATTATTTTTATTACAACAGGTTTTAAAATCCTAGCAAGATGATTTTTAAAATTCACGCATTTATTACATCCTCAAACTTAAATGAAGGCGTGTCAATACTTTGCTACCAAGTATTAAAAAATCGACATGGGAAATAAATACTTACAGCCACACCATTCACCAGTCCATATTCATTCGGATCCTCAAAACGAAGTGCCCTAGGTAAATTCGGGTTTAACGGCGTCCATGATGCATTTCTATTCCTGGGCTTGAGATTTCTCTCCTTAAGTCTTTTGGGTGCAAAGAGCTGCAAGGGCAGTGAAGGCATCTGACGTTTTGTAGGAGTGCCTAAACATTAACAATTTACACATTTTTAAAATCCCTCCAATTTACTCTCATCCTCATACTTGTTTATAGTAATCTTAAATACAAATTATAATATTATTACAAACATTATATCAAAAACAAAATATAAAACTTCAAAATCTTACCCAACTGACGTTCCTGCAAACTTTGAACACTTTCACAGCCTGGACTTGATTCTAAAATTAGAATCTTCATTTCTTCTGGGATACCCATGAGTATAAGTAATTATCGCAGAATTTTACAAGTTACCAAATAATTTTTTTAAATTTAATATTAATAGTGACAACTATTTTGTATAATTTCCAAAATAATCTTGAAATCGTGATACCGGTGGCAGTAACTTTTGATTAAATTTAACAAGTCTGACCCGCAGTGTGTGATGATTAGTTTTAAAATTCTCAGACTTATTCCTTGACTAGTCTATTAGAATATAAGGGAAATGAATATAGCTGCAAATTAAAGAAAGAATATAATAATAAAAATTAAATAATAATTTAATTAAAAGAAATTTATTAACTACTTTAAACTCCCTTCCTCCTACTACAAAGTCTCTATTTTAAATGAAGTGACAAGAGGACGGCTTAGGAAATAACACAGTGCAGATGAGATGAGGAGGGAACGTGTTGTTTTGTCATTTTCCCTGGGATGAAGCGTGTGTGTGTGTGTACAAAAAGCCGAGCAAAATTTAAAAATATCAACCGTCAACGTCTGCCCTCTCATTGGCTCTGAGTCCGAGCGCGGGCTCTTGGAACCAATCCACACGCCGTACCACACCCAAGCAGAAAATCCCGCCTATGAAAATCATGTATTTTTGCAAAACCACGGCTGGGTCCTTGAACGTTTTTTATGCATGACAGACGACTCAGATTTATTTTGGAAGCACGTGCTATCGGAATTTGGCAATTTTGCCAACTACGGAGATTCTTTTTTAAATCGATTTTTCCAAGATTAATTAAGAGAATTAAAAAATTCGGGGATATTTACAGAAATGAAAATTACATTTACAATTATTAATATAGCAATAAATTAAATGAAAAAAACATGTTATTTCAAAAATTGTTAACTGTAAAATTATTAAAAAAATTATTAAATTTAAAATTACTAAATTTAAAAATTATTAAATTAAAAATTATTAAATTTAAAAATTATTAAATTTAAAAATTATTAAATTTAAAATTATTATTTATTGGATGATGTGAACTTTAATGCAAATTTAGATGAAACATGCCATGATTGGCATGATCATGAAAATGAGAAAGTAATAAATTCACGTTCGATCTCAAAAATAGAAATAAAATTCATACATGTTATGGAATAAAATTATTATGTAACATTATTTTACTTGTGCAATTTGCTATTATAAATTGCATTTATTGAGTTACGATATGTATTAAATTGCATTCAAACTTTAAAATTTAAAGGTGAGAAGCCATATTTACTTTAATATGAAGGAGATTATTATTAGTTTCGTTTTTCGTTACGAACGATATATTGCATTTGGAAAAAATGCAAGATGATAAAATGAAATGCAAGAGAATAAAATAAATCAGGATAATACAAAATATGTCGCATTCATTGAAGCACGGTTGCTATTATTTTTATTGTGAAACGTACTGTGATTCATTTGATGACAACAAGAAATATTTGTCAACTTTTCAACAATATACATAATAAGAGCTCATGAGTTGCACCATTATGTATTTTTCCTATTATTTACATATACATTATTTAGACAGTTATTTTTATATATTAGGCATAATTTATATATATATGTATAGGCATATGTACGTAATTATACTTGTTTACAATACAACTGTAATTTACTAATTTAAATGTATGGTCGGAACGTACTCTAATTTTTTTTGTTTTCTACATATTTTATTTATCTATATACATGTTAAGTCGGACTCAACTAGAATTTTCTCCCTTAAATGTTATTAAGTCTCCGAATTACTTAGGATTAAACGTTTAAGACTCAAAGTTACCAACACGTATTTATGACGAGTATCTCTATAATACACTTGATAGCGATAATGATGAAAAATCTACAGCAACAGCTTGTCTGTATTCTAAAATCCTAAATTTGTAGAAAATATGGTGACATATTTCAGCATATATGTATGTATAATAACACAACTTTCTTAATATTTTATCATGTTAATCCTAACTGATGATCACTGGAATTCGTATCAGGCTCAGGGCTTCGAGGCTTTCTCAGGATAGTGATGTTCATTACTCCTCGAGTTTTTCTCATCAGGTCAATCACACGAGTTGTATCCACATCTCTTATTGTATCTCCGTTTAACTGTTGGAATGCATAGAAATTATTGATCATTTTTAATTATTGGAATGAATTATATGAATAGAAAAATATTTTTATACTTATACAAAATCAATATTGAAATCCACCCGTGAATGTTTAGTAATAAAATGGGAAATATTGAATACAAAATGAGTGTCTAGAAATGTAATGTTACCATAATTATTTCATCCCCGACTCTCAGTCGCCCATCTTTGGCAGCAACGCTATCTGGATAAATGGCACTAATGAAAGTATGTCCTTCAGATCCTTGTAAGCTAAATCCCAAGCGGCTGCACCATCTCCTACTCAACTGCACTGTGAATATCTGCAAAATTGTATAAATTGTTAATTAGATTAATACAAATAAGTAATAATTATTATTCCCCTTTAATAAAATTTTATTACATGTACTCTGTTATAATTTTAAAAAATCAGTTACAGATATTCAACTTACTTGTTCTCCATTGCATTGGGTCACGGAGCTGGTTACTTCCATCATATCACAATCACGAAACTCCCGTCCATCCGGACTTCTTCTCAGAGGCAATCCTTTCCTTCCCGATGAGTCTGTCCCGTCATTTTCATCTTCTTCTTCGGGATCATCTTCATCATCACTTGACCTTCTCCAAAGCTGCTTGCCATGATCACTTGAAGAAGACAAATTCGAAGCTCCTGGGGCATCCCTCAATGACAGAGTCGACGTTGCAGTGGATTCCAAGTCATCGTTCTCATCATCAATTCCATTCTCATCCTCAGCGTCATTTTCCGGGGTGAAAACAATCCCTTTCCATTTCAGAAGCCCGCCGGACTTGGAACCAGAAGCTTTGCCTCCACCTCCGGCACTATTGCTCGTCCCTTTGGTCCCACTTAACTGATTTGTTTGACTCGTCATCTGGAAAAATTAATTCAATACACTCTTTATATTACCGAACAGTCTAACATTAAACTATTTTCTATTATTTTTCGAAGATTACTCTAAAAATAATATTCTTTAACTTTAATATTCTTCATCAATAACAACTGCTCGCGAAATAAAACCTGATCGGACACTGTAATTAAATTGAATGCTTCCTGATGACGCTAACAAAAGCCATACTTAACAAATAATCCCACAACCACCTGAATGTTTCACATATAAAATTACCACTTTCCTATAGTCAATAGTTATAAAGGTTTACTAATCATTCAGACCTTGAGATTTGATTCCAAAAAGTTTTTGAAAATTTGACGCTGCTCTTCTTGAGCCACAGCACAGACTTAAACAGAAATGCTAGTACAAAAGATCTTGAGCTCCCACAGACGTGTATATTTGGTGATGGAGTAAATAATTGCTAAACCCTTTGAGCACATACTTTTTTGTTATACATATGAGAAGTTCTGTAAAGACTAATGGACAGTGCTTGTGCTTACGGTCGTCCAACTAAAAATCTAATTTGCACTTAAATGGTAGGGAGTCTTCATTGAGTTTCCAAACTCAGGGGCTTGCATTAGCATGATCGACTTTTTATTATTCATCATTGCAAATCACGTCACATGCGAAAAATATCTTCCAGCCTCGATGCAATTAAAACCTTTAAATACTTACATCTCCACTAACTGCACACTGTATAGTACACCTCAGACCTCGACCATCTACTTCACACTTATTTCATCCCAACAACCAGCCGTACTTTACTTATTGCTGTATAATAAATAGGAAATGCTTTAGGGACATCGCTATATACATTAACTAAATAATACAAAGGGGATTTCGTCAAATTCAGGGTTTGTAGGCTATGGTGGACTAACAATAAGCAATGTACTTATAAATATACTCACACGAGTATAATAATTATCTTTATGCAAACCGATGTACATGTTCAAAATCAATTTCTTCCTTGTTGTTAACGAAGCAGTAGCAGTATTACTAATTAAGTCAATATTAGTTGTACAAACACATAAGGATTATTTAGAGGACAACTTACTTGTTGAATATCATTGGGCTTTGAAGATGCCAAAGGACTTGAAGATGGAGCATCAATGTCGGACATTGTGGTTGGAGATTCTCTACCGGAACGTTCGTCCCCCTCCTCCTTATGACGCTTTGTTTTCCTCACCATTTTGGTTCCCGTGGACGGCAGAATAGCTGACTGATATGCTGGCTGACCATGTCGGAAATTATTGCCCGTGCGAACAGGGCTCATGCCAAAACCCGGCTCGGACGTGATGCTATCCGTCTGAAACAATTCAACATATAAAATCCTGTCAGCACTATTTAATGATTGAAGCGCACCTGTTTTGTATTTATTTATAATTTATGAAATTAAAATAAATACGGTCGGAACCTCCTCCGGCATAGTAATACTTTCATTATAATTCCAAAAGTCTAAATACTTTCATTAGGATTCCAATCCAACAAGCTAAATACTTTCATTAGGATTTCAACAAGATAATACTTGCAATAGAATAGCAACAACAAGCATTGAGTTACGTCTCACGTTTCCCCTTACATGATTCAAATCACTAGAGAAAGATTCATCCTCAAGGCTACTGATCCTGTCCAAATGAAGAGTGTACTGTCTAAAAGAGGGCTTTCGACGTGCTGGTGCGGATTCCATACTGCTGTCGGACGAAACGGAATCCTTCTGTTGCTTAGTACTGAACAAGTTGTTGCAGGTTAAACGGTCAGTCTTAATACGTGATTGGGTGATGGTTCCAGCAGGTGTTGACTCTCCACTTCCACTACTCCGTGTCTCCGTCGGGTAATTCTGGCCACTAACGTTACTAATCTTGCTGCTCTCCGGACTATGCCCCTTTTGAGACTTCGGTGTTTGTCTACCCGCAAACCCTAGTAGAACAATACAGTCATTTCATTATGACTATTCATAATAATAACTCAGAAAATGCTGCAGATAAGGGTATTGATAAAGTACTAAATGAACTTGTACATAATAACAAACGTGACACATATACTACTAACGTAAAGTACTAAGCATTCAATACTAATCACGTCATCAAGCGCTTATCAACATTTCACGTACTATCTAAAGCTGCTGACAATACTTCCGGCGAGGGTGTAACAGCTCCGCCAAGCCCATGCCGTCGTCTTGGTAAAGTTGCCGGTCCATTGGCGTCTTGAACGACCTTCCCTCTTAAGCCAGTTCGACCAACTGCAGATCCGGGCAACGAACTTTTTGGATCCGACCCACTCAATTTCTTTCGAAGCGCCAAATCGTTCAACATGTCGATGGCTTCTTGCCTATATTACAAATTTGTAAAGATTATATATATTTATATACATTACGTACAATCCGCATGTACCCAAATTCAATAATTAGCCGTCTAAACTGCTGTCAGTTTGCAACCTCCAGAAAATTATTATCTTTCTTGATAATTATAAATAATTCAATATACGTCTGCCCAGTTTAATAGTTATAACACACCTGAAGGGAACCCAAAATTTATCACAATTAAGTGACTACATGTATGTCCACTTTGCCCACTAAAGTTAAAATATACATAGTTACCGCAATTGTGGAAATACTCAAATGCTAAAGTTAAAATAAAACCAGCAATCATTTCTGTCAGCAATAAAAGTAATAAATTTCAAAAGAACTCTAGCATTGTAAATCCTTGAGAAAAGTGATGTGGACGTATAAGATGAGCCTATACTAAACTTATATAAGTGTACATGAACATCCACATATAGTAAAGTTCAACTGCTAGGCCAGTTCACATCTGGAATTCTACAGTACACACACAGCAATCCTATGTATCTAGTATGTTGTACCAAGTGCCATTTGTACAGTCCACCCGCACCAAGAAATAATAATTGCCAGAATAAAGCTGGAATATCGTAGATTTCACATTTAACTTTCCTCATATCTGTCATAATTACATGGAATTTATGGCCCATTCCATAAGAGCAAGTTCAGGTGTTACATTTATTAGCTCAATTCAACCTTCTACAAGCTCTTCCGCTTCCTTAAAACATCGGTGTGTGTACAGTGGGGGGAATGAATGCTTGCTTGCTGGAAACTTGAAATTTGAATTTACGACTCTAGTGAGCTCTTATAACCCCACATCTTTAACATTACAGTTGGTCAGGGGAATCAAGTGGGATCACTAATTCATTGGTAGGAAAATCCTATTAAGGCGTGACACTTATATGCACACAATATATTTCCCGGTTCTTGACTTCTACATTTACCTACGATAAGTAATATAATTTAATTTAAATAATGAATGTAGTATATATATGTATAACTAAAATAAAACGATCACGGTAGGATCCGAGCTAGCGAGTATTAAATCCTGCACAATGACGCATATGAAATTATAAATACGGTCGAGTAAACAGTCACAAGAATTGAGCTCCGGAGGGCTTGAAGAATCAAACTGCAAGAGTAAAACTATCCATTGGTGTGGTACACAAACTGAAGGTATAGAAACTAACGACGGAGTTTCATTCACAGATGTTAAAGGTCTCCCCTTTAAATTGGAGGAACTTAAGCATGTCGGATTTATTTGCAATAGTCACCGTGGGACATAAAACTTTTATACGACTCTACATACATGCTGACTTTCTCCAGAAGATTTATCCGCATATAAAAAAAAGAGAGACCAGAGAAAACTACGTTCATACCTGAGTGGCTTGGTCTTGATAGACTTGTGTGATTCGGTGGGTGATAAGGGTGAAATGGGAGTAGGTGCAACATCTCGGTAGAGTCTCAGCGTCACTTTGGGTGGGCATTGACGAAGAAATGCAATCGCATCCGCATGACTAACTCCAGACAGATCCTGCCCATTGACCTTTTATTTTCAAACAAACAAATCTAGCGTAAAGGAAACCATTTGATATAAATCCTTCACTTTCCCAACCAATAACCTAAATAAGTGATCAAAATATCAAACGCAATTTCATCCGAACAAAAGAGAGAAGGGAAAAAACTAAGGTATGGATTGAACATCAGAATAAGAAGGAGCGATAGGGAAGAAGTATGGGAAAATCACGGGACTAAAGGAGCAAAAGAATGAAAGAGAGGAAGGAGAAAATCATGTATAGGGATTGTTGCAGAAGTAGGAGAAGAAGTAGAAGAAGAAAAAGATTGAAAAAAGCTAAAACCTTTAAAAAAATTCCTTAAAAAATATAATGGAAAAAGTGTGCTAGAATTGTAGACACACATAAGCTACTTACGGACAAGATTCGATCACCCGGTTGAACTCTTCCATCATTCAAAGCTGGATCTTTGACTAAAGCTCGAACATAATGACCCAGTATACTTGTATCTTCTTGCCTCAAAGTGAAGCCGAGACTTCCGTTGATTTTCTCAAGGGTCACTTCAAACTCCTGTGTATGGAACAAATAGTCAAAAGTGTACACAAGGATTGATTACCTTCCCAAAAGAAGAAAGCAAACGGTCGTGACCAATCTCGGAACTGATACAACAATTCTACCATAGTCAATTTTTCAATTTTGTATTCAAATCCTCCTCCTTTCACAGTCCACATGAATGTTATCAAAATTTTCCCACAATCTAACATTCCACATTATAGCTCCCACAAAGCCTCTTTTTATTTATCGAAATCCATCCCATTGCAAATTTTCCATGACCCACATTTCTCTTGTTGGGACTACGTATATTTCCAATTGCGTTACTCAAATCCCCATGGATTTTAGGACCCCCAGTTCTACATTTCATGATGAATTCTTTAGCTTCCCAATAATTCTTACAAGTGCTAGAGCTACAACGTATGTATTGTGCACTATACTATAAACGTACTCTTGGTTAAAACTATTGAGGAACTAGGTATATCTATAATTGTGATATTTACTAACAAGGTACTTAGTCACTACACCGGAATAAATCGGCTTATTTCCGTCTTTCTTCCATAGCCGTATGCTATATACTTACAATAGGAGAAATTTCCAAACCACCAGCTTCTCTCACAAGTATCTTTGGCGTAGTATCACCTTCTGTGACTGTGTCAGGGAAAGCTGATGTGACTCTCTGAAGTCAACTCAGGTACTGCGTTTGTAAAGGACAATTACTGGTGTGGCAAAATGACGTCATGCAAAACTACAAACTTCAGAAGGTTGAAGACTTATTTAGAGAATTTAGGGAAATACGTTATGACTCCAGTTATCACTTCAAACTCACGAAAACAAGTTCTACAATAGTGGAAACAAATAGAGAAATGCAGCCACGAGCCTCTCTTCATCAAAATATACATACATACAGCAGCACCTTTAACACAGAATAATAAGAGCTCAGCAGTAATTTTCTATTCTCTGGCTCCATCAAGATCCTCCATTACTGTTTATTGTACTGCATGTGCTGACACGGCGGAGTGTAAAACAAGGGGAGAAACTACCTTAAAAAATTATTTATTTACAGGGCAACTACTCAATATGTAGGTGAGGGAAATGTTAAAGTGAACTTGTTCAATGTGTAAGCTGGTAAAAAAGTCCTAACTACAAACAAACAAGTTTTGCAAAACTTATTCTCCTTTGAAGTCCCTCTGGCTTTATTAAACATTCACAGGAGGAGGATATAAGTACGATGGGTATTGGCACGTCTTAAGTTTTTCTCAGACAAAACACTTTTGTATTAAAATACCCGTGAATAAATAAAAGTTTTTGAGAAAGTAAGAGGAGTTTTATTAGTGTTAAATTAGTATACCGCAGTCCCTATAATAATTTTACTGTACATGAATTAAGATGACAAAAGTTTATAATAGCCCCAACAAGAGCTGCCATCATGAATTCAGTATAAGATCAAAGTTTTTAAAGTAAAACAGCAATCTCCGAGTTACGAGAAATTTTTTTGTCGAGAAAGTAAACTATGAGTAATGAATGATAACTTATCCATATTTAAAATTATAAAGAAATTTCTTTTCGTTTTAATACTAAATTGATCAGAAAATTCTGACTATGTCCTCCGGTTGAAATAGCCAACCGAAAAACGTGTAAAAATAAAAAAAACTTCGGTCAAGCCCTATTTCTTGTAGTTTCTAACTTGGAACCGAAAATTCCATGGAGAAAAGGGGAAATAAATCAATTCTAATAATGCCAAAAAAGAAAATGCACGTACCCCATAGGGATGGTGAGTTTGCGAATGTTGCTGATACGCAAAGCTAATGTAGTAGTAAGGTTTGCTGGATGGGCAGCGCGGCGATCGGGAAGGAATGGTATGACGTAATTTAGT
>JAQGAK010001877.1:0-25579 GCA_034696945.1 Lipothrix lubbocki
CATGACGTCCCGTAAACACTATTTCTATGATTCCTACGTATGCTGTGTTCCTGGGAACAGATGCAATAAATTATATATTTATTTATCTATTGCATAAACTCATTTAAGATTAGTTCATTTTTTTGAACATACAATCTTTTCCTCCTTTTGAAACTCATCGTGATTCACATTTGTTAAAATTCCATTTAAAATAATTTTCCATATTATGCAGTTTTTAACTGATAAGTGAGACGTCGCTCTGCCCAATATATATATCGAATGATTTTTTTATTGCCGACATGTCCACGTCCCATTTTCTTCCTCAAAACAACACCGAGTCATCAAGTCAAGTTTTCCTTTGAAACTCATTGATGGTACAGTTGAGACTCTTTATATCGGCACTCTTTAAAGCGGCAAAATTTTTGACCGTTATAAAAAAGTGCTCTTATAAGAGTCAAAATTATGTAAACTATATTCTGAAATATATAACAATTATATTACAAAAAAATATAATTCTGGGGCCTAAAAAAGGCGGCCGTTATAGGGAGGCTGCCATTATAAAGAGGACCGTTATAGCGAGTCTCCATTGTATAGAGACGCTCATAGATATTTAGCACTGAGCATATTAATTTTGATCAAAATTAAGTATAAACTTAATTCTGGGGCACAAAAAAGGCGGCCGTTATATGGAATGTGCCCCTTTAAGGAGGTCAGTTATAGTCTTCATTGAATAAAATAATTTTCTGCAGGAAATTACAATGAAAACTATATTACGGGCCTCTTTATAAGGGCAAACTTCCTATATCAGCCACCTTTTTTGTGCCCCAGAATTAAATTTTACGGTATTTTGACTCTCATAAGAGCACTTCTTTATAACGGTAACATTTTGCTGCTTTATAGGGTGCCGTTATAGAGAGTCTCAACTGTAAATATAATAATAAAATAATGGGAAAAATGGATCGCATCAACAATAAGGACAATTTCTAAAATATTGTGTAAAGTCTGCATTTGTAATATTCATTACAGTGGAGACTCGCTATAAGGGTCCTTTTTATAAGACCATAGACACTTTCACAGTCGTCGTAAAAGTATACAATGATACGTACCAATTTTTATACCTTCAATACAGAAATAGGTACTTTTTGATACTTCGCCGAGGCTACATTATGCAGACATTACATACTAAGAGATCTCGTTATACAAGAGAATTCCTTTAAAAGAGAATACAGTAGTGATTTATAGCGTTCTCTTATAGCAAGAGTTCAGTGTGCATGGAATCCATCGAGATAATATTGCCAACACAATATTTCATAACACATGTACATAGATACTTTAGGAATGATTCTCAGTAATAGCTTGAGAAGGGGTCCGTTTCGAGAATTAGTTTTAATAAGAACTGATGTAGCTGGAACTACTTTGAAATGTGCGTATGTAATTTCTTCCGAATTTATTATTGGACATTCTGTGTGAACGTGAACCAACAATAATTCCTAAAGCTGTGTTAAAGGTACTCATGTGTAAATCGAGGGATTCACTCCGATCCTAGGAAAAGTAATGATTACTGTAATTATTACAGTGAATAACCTTTTTCATCACAAATTACTTAAAACACGTATGCATTTTGCTGGAACAAGCATAATCATACGGGGAGCTTTATCTGCTGAAATGATGTGTCAGCAACAGATTAGTGTGGAATAGATAAATTACAAGATGTGCGGAATATATTGATCATCCTTACAGTCAGTTTCGCAGTAAAAGCTTGGAAATGTATGTATGTACGTAAGTTTCAACTCCTTGGCACACAACTCCTTGTTGTCCATTCATTGACAAATGTTGATCCCCCTGATGTATTTTGGCTCATGTATGTACATATGGCCTGAACTATGAATACACTCGGGCTGAACCATAAAAGCAACTTTCAAAGAGCTGAAACGTTTCAGCGTGAGAAAATTTTAAGTTTAAACTGTGGTTGTAAATTTTATTCGTTTTTAACAAAAATAAATTTAATTTTATTAATTTAATATATTCCGACATTATTCCTGTACAGCGTTTTGATACAGAAATACTGAACAAAATGCAGGTTGTAAGACTTGTCATACTTATTCCTGTGTATTTGTTGTGGACGGTAGGTTTCGACAATTTTTTGCATGAAAAATTCATAAATAATTTGTGTCCCCCTGTGCATAAAACAATATCCCTGAATTCCCCAACTTTAAAGCAAATTTTTAATAACTCAAAATTTTTGCAAAAATAATGTACAGTAATTTAAAATAATTGAGAATATTATTTCACTTTTAAGTATATTTTTATAAATTAAATATTAATTATTACAAAAGTTTGTTATTAATTTTAGAAGGAGATTTCTGCAGCTCCTGCTCCCGATGACAACCTTAATCCACGTGGTTCTGGAGTGGATTTAAAAAAATTGGGTGAGGAAAATGAATGTGAAATAATTCCGTTGCTATATTTGATTTTACAATATCTTCAGGAAAGTCAGTATAGTTGTATTGTTATTTGTTATCTTGAACAGATCCAGAAACTCTCGCGCTGCCAGATTCCCTGACTGAATTCTACGGTCTCCTAAAAACTAATTACAGTTTGCTACATCATGCGGGCTACGTTTCGGCTCTGAAAACTGCTCTGCAGCGACGGTCCCATAAGAATATTTACATAGTTTTGCTTGGCTCGCAAATGGCAGGGAAGCTTGATTTTGTACGTCTTTTTCAAAATTTTTATTTAAAAAAATGATTTTCCTAAAATGATTTTTGCAATGATTTTGTCAATTTTTTAAACATATGTTTTCCCAATTTTTTGCAAACAAATCTGAATAACCTTTACAATAATTTTGTGAAAAAATTCCAAATTACATGTCATATTTTTTTAAAAAATTTAGCAACTTTTTGAAAAACAAAGAAAAAAATATCAAAATAATTTCGCCAATTTAAAAAAATAATTTCGCTATTTTTTAAAAATAATTTTGCCAATTTTTTTAAACAATCTTTCCAATTTTTTAAAATAATTTTGCTAATTTGTTCAAAATAATATTGTCAAATTTTTCAATATAATATTTCCAATTTTTTTCAGAGTACTATTGCCAATTTTTTTCAGTAGCATACTGTCAAACTTTTCAGAATAATATTGCCAAATTTTTCAAAATTATTTTGCCAAATTTTTCAAAAATGTTTTCAAATTTTTTAGTAATATATTGCCAAATTTTTCAGTAAAATATTACAAAATTTTTCATAATTATATAGTCAAATTTTTCAGTAAAATATTGCCAAATTTTTCAGTTAAATATTGCCAAATTTTTCAGTTAAATATTGCCAAATTTTCCAGAATAATATTGTCAAATTTTTCGGAATTATATTGTCAAATTTTTCAGAATTATATTGTCTAATTTTTCAGTAAAATAGTGCCAAACTTTTCAGACTACTATTGCCAAATGTTTTCAGAATAATATTGTCAAATGTTTCGGAATTATATTGTCACATTTTTCAGAATTATATTGTCACATTTTTCACAAACTTTTGTCAATTTTTAAACAAAAATTGGATAATTTTAAACAAAACTATCAATTTTTCCAAACACGTTTGTTCAGTTTATACAAATTCATCAATTTGGTAATTATTTTAAGATAATTTGGCAACGTTTAAAAAAAATTGTTATTGTCCAAATGGCCTTAAAAATTTACGAAGTTTTAAAACGTTTTTTCCTAGAATAATATTCATTGTTTGTAAAGGTGTTGTAGTATATATGTTTCCTAAGTAAATAATTAATAATAATGCAATGCACTATTGCAGTTGAATTCCGCCTTGCCTAATGGAATCAGAAGATTTGAATCTAATGTACGGAATGGTCCAGCCATCACTGAATACGAATTTCCAATAACCGCCCCGGACCTCCCCTTGACCAAACCTACATTGAGAATCATCGATGTCCCGGAATTTGTGTCTCCGACTAATAATAATGCCAATGCATACGGCTTATCCACACTGAAGGAATTCCTCGAAGAGCACTCCGAGCTCAAAAATCGTCTGCCGAATCTTGTGATCACATTTTCCACATTCAACGCAAGGCTCCATCAACTCTCTGAAAGCGGAAAATTCGTCCGGCTCTATGATAAAGTCCCCATGTTTCACCAGAATCTATTCGACTCCGATTATTCCAACGCCCTTTTCATTGGCAACTCGGATATTCGCGGGGAGGATATCTCTTGTTCTAAAAGAAACTTTCAACTATCACTCGAAAGGGAATTGCTCACCGGGAATGCAGAAATTCTATCAACCGGAACCTCTAACCTTCCAGTTTTGATCACATCAAATGTTTTCCGAAGGAAATTGCAATCCTTATTCCAGCGAACTGGTGACAAATTGGCCGAGGAACTACTCCTCGGAAAATTTCTTGAGGTACTCAAAACGGACGAAACTTTTCATGCCCTGCCCCTCCAACGTCTGTCCACATTCAATTTAAGGACTAATCATCGTTTCAATCTATCCGCGTACGACGAATCCGAAGGCGAAATCCCTCCACCACTCCAACGTCACCTGGATGCGATCCAAATTCGCCAAAACGTTTCGTCGCTGGACATTGAAATTTTAAAAAAGATATTGACAAAACACGCCCGGCAGTGGAGTAATCCGCCCGCGCCGAAAAATTTGTCCGTGTTAATTGACATCTGTGGGGCCATGCAGAGGATATTGGATCCGGAAGTACTAAATCTTGTATCGATGGACCAAGTTCTGGATTTAAAAGCTCCCAAATTGAATCCGCTTCCCGCCGTTGGACAATCCTACGATGTCATTAACGATGCTGTCCTCACTAGGGGCCCGTTCAACACAGACGCTTTACTATTCCAGACATCCGCCATTGGATTCTCTCTCCCAAATTTCATTCACGCTCAATTGGTGGACGACTCTGAATTCATATTTGAGACTCACGCTTCCGAAGACAAATATTTCTATCAGCGACTACATCGGATGAATTTACAGGCCGATCATCGCATGTCCAGCGGAGAAATCCCTGTCGGCGTGAATATCCCCGGAATAACTGAACATCTTACAGGACTCATGGAGTTCCGAGAATTCGCGTTTTTTCTCAACACCCAACACATGACAATTTCCAAGGAATTCCGGGCCGATGTAATGGATTTGCCGAAATTTAATCCCGAAGACATTGACGCTATTGAGGCTTGGCACGAATTCTTCTCCTACTGGGGAACCCACGTCGTTCAGAGAAGCTTTATGGGTGGGGCCATTGAAATTCGTCGTCCAAATGTAAATTTAAATTCCCAGCCAAATGTCATTTCAAATTCCCCGCCAAATGTCATTTCAAATTCCCCGCCAAATATGCTCGAGTCCTTCGCAAATGTATATTTTCACCTTGACAATAGTGATCGCACCAATTTTACGGATGCAACAACCAGACTGACGTTTCTGGGAGGCAACGTTGATGGATCACCTGGTGACCTCCAAAGATGGAAAACATCTTTACGCTACCAACCAACTAGATTGTCAAACGGCCAGGAATTTATTAACATAGTCGAAATCATGAGTAAAGTTGTACCGGAAATTACCGCAGATGCAAATCTCGCCTTGCAGCATTACCTAATCTGGGATTCTGTCTCCGGTCCACAAATCTTTTCATCAACTTTATCCACAGAATCCTTTCTCCAGGGTTTCAACCAGTCACTCAACCATGAACTTGGTGCCATTTCTAACCAGTTTACGGAAGAAGTGCAGGGGATTTTGAAGAATAGTGCTGCCATTGACGAATTAGGGAGCAAGCTGGATTCAGCCCGTGCAAATGTCAGACTAATAAAATCAAATATGGCGGAAAAGGCGGAGCAAATCTTCAGAAGTTTAAACAAAACACAAAATTTGATGGTCGAAAGTTTTAAGAACGAATCTCGCGAAAATGAAGAAGTTGGTAGAATCATAACTTCAAAGCTAGATGAACTCCTGGGGAGTATTTCAAACTTGGAAGATTCCATCGTTCAAAATTTCCAAGAAGCTGAAAAAATCCTGGCGGAGCAGATGCAAAGGTTTCAAAATTATTCAAACTCAAATTTTGACAACGTCCAACGCATGCTTTCTCAAGGAAGAAATGTCACAGACGAAATTCTGATGGACGCCATTTCCGGCATAAACCTGGAATTCAAGGATAGAATCGCGTGGGCACTTCAAAATTTGACAGCAAAGGATGTTGATGAGGAGTTGGTGAGAGTCGAAAATCAGGTGGTCAACCAAATGGAAAACATTACTCGAAATTTTCAAACTACTTTAAATTTAAGGAATTTCAACATGGCGGCTGCAATGAGTGCAACGAGGGAGGAGTTATTAGCCCAGCAGGTCCAAAGGCAAAATTTGCACGGAATTTCCAGAAACGAAACGTTGATTCTGATAGAAAATGAGCTCCAAAACATTCCCTTATTGATGCAACCAGTCATTTTCGGGGCAATTAAATCCCATCAAGACACGGACGCTCAGAATTCAGCTGCATTGAGAAACCAAATCTACGGAATTTATTCCAACATTAGCCAAACTGTGGATTCCTTATTCCTAAAAATAATGTCTGACAAAAGGGAGAATTCCAAATTAGCGCTTCATCAGCTGGGCAACATGAAAGCGGGATTTTTAAATCTTCTCCCACAACACATGGGCAACATTTCCACTGAAGTTACCATCTCCAACGAGGGATTTCAGCGCCAGCAACTTAATTCCAATGCGGAAATCCTGGAGAATATGAAAATCCAGTCAGAAAATCATTCCAACAACGCTTCTGATTCTAGACGACTTTACCATTTGGATACAAAAACCAAGCTGACAAACTTTTCCATGCAACTTTCAAATCAGATGAATTCTTTCGCGGCTTTGAGTGACAATAGAACGGATGGCATTGTCAAATTTATTAATTCAACGCAAAATTATTTACAGAATCAAAGAAATATTGAGCAAGGCCGAAATTTTATAGTAAATATCACGCAAGTTTTGAATGAACGAATGAAGGATCTTGAATCTTTAATTAATTCCACTGCAAATAATTTCCTAAACGGAGCAAAGCCCCAACTTAATTTATCATTGAATGAAATTCTAGATAATTTGTTAAATCACAATATTTCAGTCCACAAAGTCATTGAAAATTTGAGGGAGCAAATTTCAAATCCTTTAGCTGAAAACATTGTTGACGCCCAATTTGAAATTCAATTCCTCATCGCTGGATTAGCAAATGCATCGATGCAAAATCTAATCCGAGAATATGATGAACTAAGGGAAAGGATTGAGGCTGCTGGGAAGCAAACCGGGGAAAGTTTGAACCAAACACAAGCCGCAATTGTTCTAAATTTCCCGCTCCAAGCCAACATTTCATCCTACGATACAGATTTTGCTCGAGGAAATCTCCATGACAACATTACCCAAATCATTGAGGCAAGGTTAGACTCCGTCGGGGCCAGAATGCTTCAATTGCAGGAATTTCTCCAGAATGTAACCAAAACAGAAGTGACGCACCCGGGAGAGGTCCAATCTTTGAATCGGACAGTCTCGGCCTTAAGGAAAATCCTGGATCCCGCCAGATTTCAAACAATCCTGGATTTAGCTAGGGATAGTGGAAATGCAAATTTGCAGGGGATTCGAAAGGATATTGACAAAGAGAAGGAAACTGTACCTAAATTCAGGTCCCTGGTCCAGGAAGCGCAGGGCGAAAATGCAAATTATTACGCCCATGAGATAAAATCCTCAAGGAACGTCTTACAAAATCTCACGGAAAAAAATCAAGAGGACGAGAGGAGTCTCCAGGAGTTTTTGGCCGTGCTGGACAAAAATGCTCAAACTCAAAATCTCTCTTTCGGCAAATTGGCGAATACGATGGAAGAAGTTGTTCAGGAAGCGGGAGCAAAGAGCCGGGAGCGAATGAACACCGTAGCCTCGATTCTGCACGACTCTCTGGACGTCGGGCAGCGGATTTACAATAATCTAACTAATGCGCGAAATGAATTATTGTAGAAATGGGTGAATTATATTAGTTTATGTACTTTAATTTATACATTGTTTTTGTAATTTACTTATTGAATTGTTGTTTAAATGTAATTTATTTAATGAATTGTTGTTTAAATGTAATTTATTCAATAAATTTTTGATTTGAAATTAATTCCATGGAGAATTATGAAAATAATAATCCCATTTAAAGATGTCCCCACATGACAAATATTGGAACTCACGATCAGCAGTAGATTTTTGAATCAGCAGTTAATTCATGAATCTGCAGCCCATTCATCACTTGTCATCAAATTCAAGAAATCACAAGTAAATTTCGCAAATCACAAGCCTAAGTACCAAATGACAAAAGTTGTAAATGCAACAAATCTCTAATAAGTCAAACTAATCGCCATTCAATTCATAATTTAGAAATAAATCCCTGAAGTCATTCGTTATTCAACTAAACCCATATTGAATTATGGGAATTAATAATAATTTATTTGCTGGTTAGCTATGTAAGTACTTGTAAAACAACAAGTAAGCCATCACAACATTGAATTACTATTAGGATGACGGATGAACTTTATGAACTTAGCGAATAATTTGTGAAAACAGCAAGACATTTATGAAATTAACAAGAAATTTATGAAATTAACAAGAAATTTATGAAATTAACAAGAAATTTATGAAATTAACAAGAAATGTATGAAATTAACAAGAAGTTTATGAAACTAACAAGAAATTTATGAAATTAACAAGAAATGTATAAAATTAACAAGAAATTTATGAAATTAACAAGAAATTTATGAAATTAACATGAAATTTATGAAATTAACAAGAAATTTATGAAATTAACAAGAAATGTATGAAATTAACAAGAAATGTATAAAATTAACAAGAAATTTATGAAACCAACAAAAAATGTATACAATTAACAAGAAATTTATGAAATTACCAAGAAATGTATGAAATTAGCAGTAATTTCAACGAATGCCTTATATCCCAAAATAATTAAAATTTTTAAATCCATCTCAAATTTTATTACAAACAACGCAGTCAATTTTCCAATTGAGCTGTATATTCTTGAAATAATCCGTAATTCAACTAAATTAATAATAAAGTATGTACGTAACCAATGTGTACTATTTTACTACAATGTATCTTTCTAATATACATATTTCTATTATAAACTAATGAGTTTCAATACATAATTTACGTATATCACCTGTAAATGACTAAAGTAATGAATACAACAGTATTTGTGGGTAAATTATTTGCGCAGCAAATCCTTGCGCATATATACCCTCAATCATGTCTTACCACTAACGAAGACTGTGGATTAATATGTGTTTGATTTGAACTATATAGTTTAAATCAAAATCGTGTGAAATATAAAATTAAATTGCTTGTTTGGCAGTAGAGGTCGTCGTCGTCATTAAAATAATTGGAAATTAATGGAATTTGTGGGTTCTGTTCATTAACTTTGAGTTGGCATTGATTCTAAGCAGGTTCCTCCTACATTTAGAGCTTTCTCACACAACTGGCATGAGAATTGTAAGGAATGAGTATGATAAATAAGGGATTCAGGTTGAGAAAATGAAATTAGTCGGGAAATTAGCCAGTAGGAGGGGGAGGAGCTTTACCGGTAAGCTTTAATATTTGATCCACGAGTGTCTCAATGTTCTTCATTGCAGTGTCGAGATAGCCTCCAACTCGCTTCAATTCATCAGTTTTGTCCTTATTCGACGCGGAAATCTCGTTCTTGGTCCTGTCTAACAGTTTGCTCACACTGTTCTGATAGTCCGTCATTTCGATTTTGATGGCAGCCATGCGATCCTTCACAACCGTCTCCGCGCGTCTCCTCTCCTCCAAGTAAACACTCTCCTTGACTCGCGTGTCATTTAGTACCCTCGTCAGCTCCTCATTGTGTTGTCGGCGCTGAAGAAAGGCAACTTCATAAATTCGGGCCGTTTGATTATCCCCGTGCGTCTTCGCATGGTCTAATTCTTCCCTCAAGCGCTGATTGTGCGACTCAAAGTGACTCTGAATGGTTTCCATTCGGGTGAGGAAATTGGATAAATTATTGTGACGACCCTGAGTCTCGTCCTCCAAGGTTTGCACGAGCCTCCGAACCTCTTCGCCGTGCTGTTGGTCCTTGTCGCCTAGAATGGCGATCAAGGATTGGCTATGATTGAATTTGTCCACTAGGTCCGACTGAATGGAATTCAGCTTTAGTTGGACGTCGGCGTGGTATTGCTGATAGTCCCTCTGCGCCTGCGCCACCGCCATTTCCAGTTTATCCGTCAGCGCCTGGACTTGCTCGTATTTCTTTTCGAGTAAGCGATTCGTCTCATTCAAACTGCGACTCGTTTCGGACGTGTAGTTCTGGATGGTGTTTTCAATGGTGTGAGTGCTGGCGCGGAGATTGGCGGTCGAATTCAATGATGCTTTCTCTATCTCCTCCTGAATTTGAGACTTGGCATCGGAAATTATTTGGCGAAGGAGCGCTAACAGGTTTAGGCTGGAATTCGTGATTTGATTTGTGATTTGATCCGTGGTGTTGATTTGGTGGGCGAGCATGTCCGAACTGGATTTTTGTATTTCTTGGGTCAAGTTCGCCGAAATCTGGCTTGTCGAGGAGTTCACGAGCATCATCAAATGATCCACGCGGTCCACCACTAGCTCCGTTAGGTTAGAGATGGTCTCGATCTGCCTCGCCCTTTGAGCATCCCCCAGATATTCCTGCACGGACCTCATCATTTCGAGAATCGTCTCCGCATTCTGATCACTCAACTCTCTGAGGATGCCGAATTGTTTCTGGGCTTCGATCGAATTGTTTCTTATTTGCACACCCACATCCACGTAATGCTGCAGTCTCTGTTCGGAACTATTTCGAAAGCGCTCCTCTGCGTTCATTTCCAATCTTGTCCAAGCTTCCGACGACGAGTTAATTACTGCGTTTTGGCTGCTCAAGCTGGAAGTCCGGACTGCATCCGCGATTGATTTCACATGAAGTGCCAGACTTTCCAGGAGTTCCTCTGCTGTTTGATTTTGGGCGCCCATTAACAAATCGTGATGCTCCACTAACAAGGAGCTCAGCTCGGAACTTCTGTTCACCAGATTTTCATGTGCGGACCTAGAATTGGAAAATAATTGTGTCGTCACCATTTGTGAATGGTTATTTTGAGCTTGCGTCACCGCCGCAAACTGTTGAACGGTCAGCAACAGAAGTTGTGTAAGGAGATTCTGGGTCGCATTTTGCACTACGTTTCTCGTCTCCAGCCCTGATTCGTTGTAAATTTGGGCTTGAAGGGAGCTCAGCGCAGACGCAGAATCTTGAATCGCTGTGGTTAGATTACCAAAATTTAGCTCGTCATTCAGATTCTGCTCTAGAAACTTTGACTCAGTGAGGAAGGCAAGATCGTTCAATTTGTCCCGGATATCCTTGGAAGTCTCGTTTAACCGCCATTGGACTGCATAGGTAGTCTCTTGAATTGCAGATCGAATTTCCTTTGTTGTATCGTCAATGGCTTTTAAGGTTTTGGCTTCCGCTCCAGATTGCACAGCCGCAGCTAGGAGAGTTTCAGAATTACTCTTCATCGATTGCATCAATTCTAATATTCTCTCAGATTGATTCCCTTGTAAAGTCTGGAAACTCTCGACTAAGGACTGCTTCATTGGCAATATCTGCTCCTGGATATTTTCTAATTTCTGCTTAATCCCCTCGCTCTGCTGGTTCACTTGTTCCAACCGCTGGGCAAACTGGTGATTAACGAAATTTTGAGTGTCATTAATTTTTAACAAAAGTTCACTCTGATCATTTCTAATGACAGTTTCCAAGTTTTTGGCCTCGCTGTTGAAAGAATTAACTTGACTGTCCAGAGCCTGAATTTTTGGCAGCACTTGCGTGGAAGAGAGGCGGTGCAGGTTTAGGAATTCCATTGCGGTGAAATTACGGAGTTGGGAAAAGGACCGATTTTGAAATTCAAACAAGTCCTGGGTGGTTGGGGAAAGTGGTTTGTACTTGAGATGTCCCATGAGCAAATCCTTGAAAGCTAGTTTAGCATCTGCGAGGACAGCTGGTGAGATTCGTTTGATTAATTCAAGGATGCTAACGAATTCACGGTCATTTTCCAAAATTTCCGGTCGGTTCATCAGCGATTTTTCCCATGTGTGCACATCTAGAGATGAAATGTTGTGTGTGTCTACAACATTGGAACCATTCCCGTTCCGACCTCCGTGAACCCTCCAAGTACTAGCGCCGTTTCTGATTCCGTCCGGGGTGCGCTTGTCAGTGTCGCGCAATTGGTAAAATTGCATCAGGAGTTGCTCAAAGGATTTTTGGGAAGGATGGAGAACTTGTTGGTGAGCCTCAATGGCCCCTCCGCCGTAGCAACTCCTAATGCAGTGCGTTCCCCAAGTGAGGAAAAAGTCCCTCCAGGACTGAACAGCCTCCGGCCTTTCTCGCCTGTAGAGGGGAAGCGTTTCAACGGCGTAACTAAATTCTTCCTTGATCGGAGCAGCATCGACGTCAATCGCCAACTTAAATTTCCGCAATTCAAATAGGCCGGACAAAACGCCGCTGCCGTTGATATTGACACCAGCCGGAACTCCCCCTTGGAATTGCTGCTCATTCACCCGTAATCCAATTTTATGAAATTTCTGGTCAATGTATTCCCGCCTTGAATCAAAATGGTCAAAGATTATTACTGCATCGTTGAAAATCTCCGCATGGACAAATTTCGGAAGCTTAAGCCCAATGGCGGATGGGGCAAAATGGTGTGACCGTCCGTCTTTCAAGTTATCAAAAGGTGATTTGTTCAGAATTGAATCATCCAAAACGTTGAAACTTTGTCCAATGCAAAACTTCATCGGAGGGGGTTCTTGCATCGGAGGAGCTTTTTGCATCGGAGAAGCTTTTTGCATCGGAGAAGCTTTTTGCATCGGAGGAACTTTTTGCATCGGAGAGGTTTCTTGCATCGGGTTTTGTATTATTTCGAGCATCTTCACCACATCCGCGCTTACCAACTGCACGGCCTGCCGGTAAACACTGTTTAACTTGGCTTCGCTAACCGGAATTTGAGATTTGCCCTTGATATTCTCTTTCACTAAAATCCTCTGCAAAACTTCCATCTCCGCAAATAAACTGGGCGGAATCTTGAAAAGATTACCAGCGGCTTGTTTGAAGCCCTGGAGCAACATTCGGTTCACTTCGGTGTCCAGGCCATCCGGCGCGGAGAAATTGTAGTGACGAGTTGGGGGGCGCAATGGTGGAAGTGGATATGAAAGTTTCCCGCTTCCGAAAATTGACGGATTGAGCGTCGATGAGAGAAACGGCGGGAGCGAGGACAGCCCTAGGGAATCCCCGGATCTCGTCAGCAATCTTTCTAAGCCCAATTGAAAACTTTGGGATTTGGATAATTCTTTGACTGATTCAGGCACGAGTGTCTCCGCAAGGCCGAGGACAATCTCCCGCGCGAGGGAAGTTTTGAAAAGTCGATCTTTGTATTGGGGCAGGTTGTTGTCTTCTCTGGATTCCTGACTCCCGATAAATAATACATTCGACAGATCCGACTGCAGGAGATGGCGTTGAAAGACTGGGATTTTCTCAAAGAGGCGGATAAATGTGCTGTGGTCGGAAATCTGCACGGAGCTCTGATTAAATTTGGTAAAGACGATGACCAGATTGGGTCTCCGATATTGAAGCTCGGGGTGTCCCTCAAAGAAATTTTCCAACCCGGTGAGCACGGCGGTATTTTCGAAGTAGTACCTGGAATCGAAGAATTCCGGGATGTCGATGATTTTGATTGTAGGATTAAAGCCCAGGGCGGGTGAGGAAATGGGAATGGAATATTCCGTGATATTTCTATTCCTGTCCGCGCTGCTCGCCGATCTTCCAGTTTTAGGGGAGCTACTTAGTATTGAATTTACCTGAAATTTAAATTCTTTAATGAAAATTTTAACAAATAAACAATCCAAATAAATTCATAATTAATCCATATTAATTTGTATAGCATTTTTCAATAAACATTTTTCTATAGTGACGTCATGCATCTTACAAAATCCGATTTCCCCGACGCATACACCCCTAGCAGCACCACGTGAAGATTTCGATGGGAAAGTCCCAAGCGCGCGGATTTCAGAGCGGAAATGTAGCCAAAATGGTGGAGTAAATTCTTCGTTTTGGGCAGTTCGTAGAATTCCAGGAGGGATTCCGGCATCGTCAATGGCTCAGGATCTGTATATTAAAAATAATTATTCTACTATACGTTCCTAATTAGAATATACATATGTAGATACATATAACAAACATTGAATTTATGTTCCGAAATGTAATTAATCTTGTACAATTTTTTATACAAATAATGATAAATTAATTTATATTGAATCCATTTTACCCTTCAGACCATAATCGAACGGTTGGAAACCTTCCGAGGTTGTCATATTCACTGCCTAAAATTTTCAAACAGAAATAAATAGTTTTATTTGATTAGTTAAAAATGTAAAAAGGAAACATTATTTTTTAAAGGTAAATTTGGGAATTGTAGGGAAAAAATTTTTAATAAAAAATATTTAAAAAATATCAAAGTACATATACCACGTTTTATAAAAAATATTAATTATAGCTAATCAATCAATAATAAACTTCTTGGAACTTACCGCCCAAATAAAAAAGAGCAGCACTAGTAGTGACACTTTTTGTACCAGCATCGTCAACTAAATTTAGTTTTAATGCAAAAATTTAAATAGATTACAAATTTTCAAGGGGAAAAGCTAAACAAAATAAATAAATTCAGTAAAAAAAATAAAAACTTTTTGCTATATAGAAAGAAATTAAGTAAAGTTAAATTCAGCTCAACCATGGGAAAATTATTTTCACGAATTTTGCTGCACTATTCCTATAGAAGTTTTATTAGTGGCTATGATGCGGACCGCAGAGCTATTTATATAAGTTTAGTTAATAATAAACACGTGGCGGGAATAAAAAGGCCCAAACTTACTAGATTTTCCATCACTCGAATTATAATAAATTATAATTTCCGCAGAAATCAAGACTCATCCTTTTACTTGGAATTTAATTTACTTTGGTCATATACTTCTTGGGAATTTAAGGGGATAAATGTGATATATGAGTTGTTGTGAATTTCATTCAATAGTCTGTGTGGATAGTTCAAACGTTGCCCATTCTGGGAAAATATGTCCGAGCTGTCGTTATATATAAGAGATCCCCATACAAGAGAACTCCTGTATATCTGTATGTATATTTTTAAGCTAAGCAGAGTTCATAAGAATTAGAATTATTACAACTGAAAGAAAATATTAGAGATAAAAAAATAACTACAATGCAGTGGAAAAACTTTATATGGGCACCCCTAAAGCGGCCAAATTTGACCGTTATAACGAATTGCTCTTATAAGAGTCAAAATTGTCTAATCATTTGTACTTCAAAAATTTTTATGGCCGTTATAGGGAGTCTTCCCTTATCAAGAAAATCGTTATAGCGAGTCTCCAATTTATGCACTTTGGACCTTATAGGGAGTCTGCCCTTATAAAGAAAACCGTTATAGTGGGTCTCCACTGTATGCACTTTGGCCGTTATAGGCAGTGTGCTCTTATAAAGAAGACGCCATAGCGAGTACACACTGTAACAACAGAAATACAGTGAAGACTCCCTATAACGGTTTTCCTTATAAGGGCAGACTCTCTATAACGGCCGCAGTATTGCCCCTAAGAATTGAATTTACAAGGAATTTCCACTATTATTAGAGCCCTTCTTTATACGGTCAAATTTTGCTGCCCGATATTGTGCCGTTATAAAAAGTTTCCACTGTATAATCGTCAATAAAAATGATGTTAATTAATTTAGCATTTAAATCAATGGTTGGAAGAATATTGATTAAAACTAAGGTCTTCGATCATAAATTCCTACGAATCCGAGAACTGTTGTAAGCAGGAATAATTGTACATTTGGGAATGGTCATACAAAAAAAGGGTTAAATCGAGTGCCAATTCCCATGAATACAATTCTTTAATATAATCAAAGATGATTTGACAAACGCGAATACACATACGTCCGTCATTTCTAGAATGGGTAACTTAATAATTATGAATAATGAAACTTAATAATTTTTATTAGAAATCCCTTCATCCACGTTGCATTCCAATGAAAAACTTATCTTAATACCAGAATTTATTCAACTCATTTTATCATATATTGTGGCATTTGATTGAATTGCCTTTCAAACGAAATTCTTGTATGTATGCGGTATCATTTACTCGGGAATGGATCAATCATGAATGAGAAATGCTACAGATTGCAAAAAAATATATAGTCATGAAGTGTACATAAGTGGTAAGAAAACGTGATAAAAATAAGATTAAATCTTCTTGACCCTTGACTCCGCTAAACGAGAATTGTAACTCCAATTCCTTGTTTGCGAATTAGTAAAAAGCTCTACCTTATCTGAAGACTTCAGATTCATGTGCCCAACATAAGGATTTCCCCGCCTTTACGCTGCTCGCATATTGCATAATCGAATTATTACGCTTTCTGAAGACAGAGAATGAAATGTATTGCTGAAGCGATAGTTTTTTCTTGAGTTTGGATCACATCCGCACTTCATTGATTTTGTACAGCACAGAGCAATAAATTCTGTATTTTCCTAACCCTATTACCACCTTGTGTGTATTTACTAATGTACACCAAACATTTGCTCGTGGAAGCTTTCCATGGCAACGGAAAATAAAAAACCTCATTATGTACCTGCAGCAAAAGCAATACAAAGTAACTTGTTATGAAGCTCTTCTATATAATCCAGAAGATTTTTCACGGGCTTTAAAATCAATAGCGATTCAAGTTTTATCCAATTTGCACTGCTCGGCTATGAATACATACACAGGGATTTCTGAGAATTTCTCCGCCAACAAAATTGCCCATGTAAGCGAGATATCAAGAAAATCTGTTAAGCATCATGTAACTATGTATCTGTTTGTAATCGTGAGGAGCACGTTTGGGTAATAAGGCCCATTTCTAATGTATGGAATCATCGGTAGTTCTTGAGCCTTCACTTTTGGCCAGATACCTAAAACTTTTAGAAACAGCAAATTCATATACGGACTATGCGAAAAGCTTGTTAAACACAAACAAGGATCTCGGAAACGTGTCGCGTTTTTCTGTATGCATATTGCAAGTAAAAATGTTTAACGTTGCTAATAAAAATTTCAGCGATTTGAATTAAACATGTTAATAGTTTGTACTCTACTGTCAGACTGTCCTTTCAGGCCTCTCCAGTGACCTACTTTATTTTCTATATTTAGTACTTAAGCACACACCTCGATGTCATGTTTTGTAACATGGATGAGTGAGTGAGAGAGTCTCGAGTGAACGATTGACAGAGTAGGTGCTCCTGATTAAATACAATATTATAATAGGTACTACATACATAAATATAATCAAACCTTTTTTAAAAAGATTTCTTCTAAAAGTCACATGGCGACTATATAAGCAAATTATTGCTTCAGACCAATCTCCAAAGTTTTGAATATTAAAATCCTTAAAAAATGTCATGAAAATAAATTAATTTTACATTCCAATATGGAAAAGTTAAGAGACATAAATGTGTCATTTTCACAGGTTTTTCGTCCCGGATGCTAGAAATAATTAATTTTGTAAAACTTATAATTATTTTCCACAAACTTGTTCTTATTTCTTTGGATTTTGCTGCTAAAAAATCTGAAGTTCCAACAAGTCTTAAAAGTTCTTAAATAAATCCTGAAGGTCCAGATCTATCAAAAACACTTTCGACAGTTCCATTTAAAAGCTTTTGCTTTTTAAACCAAACCAAATCCAAAATTATTCCTGGCCAATTCAGTTGAATTACGCGCTTTCGCCGCGGGGTCCAAAATAGATCGTGGGCGAAGGGTCCCAAAGTACCAATTTCTATACCCCCAACAAAGGAAAATGGTACTTTTTGATACTTCACCGTTGATATGCACCTTTTTCTCAAGTACAAGATGGGCTATTACAATTATTCTAAAATGCAAAATGGATTATCTTTACACATATTTCTTAAATGCAAGACAGGTTATCTATATTTCTTAAATTCAAGATGGGTTATCTCCATATTTCTTAAATACAAGTCAGGGTATCTCCATACATATTTCATAAATGCAAGATGGTTTATCTTCATATTTCTTAAATGCAAGAACAATTATCTCCATGTGTCCTCAGTCAGTGCAGAATGGGTTAACTTTACATTTATCATATGCGTTAATCCCCAGTTTGCGGCAAAATGGTGATGGATATCTCATTTTGCATCTATCGGAAAAATAAACTTAACCACCTCGCACCTCAAGTAATTATGAGGAAGAAGTGTACATGCATATATCCTATTTTGCTGCATGTTAAGGTGGGCAAATGTTAAACAAATTATACTGCAGAAGTTGTAATAAAGATGATTTTGTTAAAAGGTCTTTTTACACCATCGACGATGCCTTTAGGAGGCCTAAAAATTAATTCCAACCCAACCGGAAGATTTGACAACACATTTTTATCTCGGGTTACACAAAGCGTTCCTTTTTAAAAATATTTTCCCTGTTGTTGATAATAATTTATTTTTATAAAATTCACTCATACGCAGAATCGAGGGGCTGTCACTTACAATAACAGGATTTTACCTTTGAATAGGAAGGAGGAAAATCTTTCGACGCTGAAGTCTTAATTTTATTTCCTCACATGTAAAATATCTACATATGTGTATGTAAAGAATATGATGAACAGATTTGAGATCTGCTGGAAAATCATAAATCCCCGTTCAGTACGGCATTAGAGTTTGGGTTGTTGGGTGGAAACTTATTACAGGCTCTTTATATATCGGCAGGATTTTGCTTCATTTCTTCAATGTTTTTGGGAACTGGAACTGCATTAGTGCGTATGTATTAATAATAAAGTTTGTTGTTCATTCTTTTTGAAATGACGCTGGACCTTGCTAAAAACTTTGCGGGGGCTACTGCCTTCCCAGAACTCCCTGGGATGGAAAGCTTCTCCCACCGTTTCCTGCGGGGTAAGTTGAGAAAATCTATTGCATTCCAAAGAATCCTACCAAATATATTTTCCTTCTTTTTCCCTTGCATTTAAATACATACCAATTTACCGCATAGCGTCGGCGAAATATCAAAAAGTACCAATTTCAGTGTTAAAGGTATACAAGTTGGTACTTCGGGATCCTGAGCCGACGACATGCTAATAATTGATTTTTTACGGAGTGTAATAAGTTACTAGTGCAATTTGTTATTTTGGTACTTGATTTCGGTACTTGAGCGTCAGGTTCAAGTACAAGTTCAATGTCAAGTGCTATGACCACTTTTTGACTAATTAATCAAGTCAATTTCGGGGATGGTTTTCGTATACATGACTTAAGATACAGATGATCACTTAACTTGATATTTTGGAATTGATTTATGAGTCAATTCCAAGTTCAATTACTATTTAAAATATACTTGACACTTGACTTCAATTTAAGTCCCAAGTTCAATTACCTAATTGGAATTGACTTGTTAGGAACTCTCAATAATAATTGGGATTGAAACGACTGACAATAAATTGTCCGAATTGAAACAGGATCCGGAGAGGGGGAATCATCAGGGAATGAGACGTTGGACGGAGTGACTTACAAGGTCCGGAATTGCTTGATGTCCCCAGAGACCCACTTAAGGAACTGGATAAAATGCTCAAATGTGACAGCGGACGCCGCCGTCAGTTACATTGGGAACATAGCAGGTAAGGGGTAATCTGAACTTTTTTGATAATAATGCTCAGAATACAACAGCATGATTACATGTTATAGATATCTTACAATGGAGTCTCTTTATAACAACCCTCTTTATAACGGCTCACTTTATAGCAGCCCTCTTTATAACGACCTATTTTTTAGCGGTCCTATTTGTTGCGACCCTATTTATAGCGTCCCTATTTGTAACAGCCCTCTGTATATCGGTCCTCTGTATAACTGCCCTATTTATAACGGTCCTCTTTATAACGGTCCTCTTTATAACGGTTCTCCTTGTCAGGCTCTCTTTATAACATGCGAGTGGTTTGTGCACATGAATTAAAGTATGTAATTTTGACTTAATGAGGACTACTTTGCAACGGTCAAGTTTTGCCGCAGTATAGGGTGCCGTTATAAAGAGTCTCCACTGTACATATATTACATACTATACATATATAAATATATATGTATAATCTATATTACATACAGTGGAGACTATAACGGTATGATGGTTCTTTAACATTCCTCATTATAAGAGAACAGACTCCCTATAACGGCAGCAATTTTTGTACCTCATCAGAATTAAATTTCCTTGTAATTTTGACTCTTATAAGAGGACTCCTTTGCAACGGTAAAATTTTGCCGGTTTATGTATATGGGCTCGTTTTAAAGAGTTTTCACTGTAAACGCACGCCGTATGTAATTGATGTTGAATACAATATCTGTATGCTATGTATGCGATATTCTGTTATTGTCAATAATTGAACACAACTGCACTATGACTTTTATACCAGGAAATTCCTTCCAAAAGTGCTTAATGAGTACGGACGACAGCTACTACAATGATACCTTCAATTGCAGCACTTTGGCTCAAGGGCAGGAAAGCGTGTCCAATGTAAGTCGAGAATGGAGCCCCTAAAATACAGTGGAGATTCCCTATAACGGCTGCACTTTTTTGTGCCCAGAATAAAATTTACACATAATTTTGACTCTTATTAGAACACTCCTTTATAACGGCCAAATGTTGCCGGTATAAAGAGTCTCCATTGTAATGCTGTACATTTTTAAGTGCATTGTGCCTTTAGCACAGGGTTTTTTATATTACTATTCGGTTATATGCTGGGATTATTAGTACAGTGGGGTATAACGGACCTCTTTATAAGGGCAGACTCCTTATAACAGCCAGGTTTTTTTATATTGTATTATAGTGAATTAGCACTTGTTTTGACTCCTATATGGGTACTTCTTTATTACGGTCGAAATTTTCTGTTTCAGAAGCCGCCGTTATAAAGAGTTTCCACTCTGGCCATTGTAGGTAGTATGCCCTTATAAAGATGACCGCTATTTGAGATTCTCCACTGTAATAGTCCCACGTATGTACATTCGTGTATTTAAGTAAATACGCATTTGAAATATTTATTTTGTCTTGACTACGTCTGTATTCTGCTTTCAGATTGGGCTTTCCCTAGAAAACTACGCCAGGACTTCCATCCCATATATGCTCTTCATTGGCTGCGTACTTTCACTCATTGCGCTAGTCATAGTCATCCGTCTGTACGTTAACTTGAGGTATTTAAAATTGTTCACATAGTCCAGGATACTAGTGTACATATAGTGAATACTCACTATAACGGGACTCTGTCTAAGGGTAGACTCTCTATAACGGCCGCATCGTTTGTGCTCCAGAATTAAATTCATACATAAGTTGGGCTGTTGTACAAAAGCACCTCTTTATAACGGTCAAATTTGGCTTCTTTATAGGGTGCCGTTATAAAGAGTCTTCACTGTATATTGTAGACCGGCTATAGCGGCAATACCTTTATAAGGGCCGATTCTCCATTGTATATAGCGCAGTATTTTTCTTCCTTATAGAAACTCCCTGGCAAGAAATTTGGACGTTTATGAAAAAACTCTGTTATAGCGGCCAAATTTTTTCCATAGCCTTTTACATAGGATCCCTTTACAAAGAGTTTCGTTATAGTGTCTTAGAACCGGTTTTGCCGAACTTGATGTATTTATTACTAATTCTATATAGTACTAATTATTATTTTACACTCCGGCAGCAGAAAAACAATACATACTATAACGAGAATAATAATAAAATCAATTTTTTCTTTAACCAAGATTTGCCGTCTACACCGACAGATTGAAAATCCTTTTGCAAATTATGGTAGTTCTGCTAGCAAGGTGCATCTTCTGGACGATAATCGTAGCTCCATTGGTTTTCCCTAGCTTGCCTGACTACCGGACTGTGGTT
Source organism: Lipothrix lubbocki (assembly GCA_034696945.1). Lineage (NCBI taxonomy): Eukaryota > Metazoa > Arthropoda > Collembola > Symphypleona > Sminthuridae > Lipothrix > Lipothrix lubbocki. The sequence continues at coordinate 21,978 of JAQGAK010001877.1, forward strand.
GGTTTTCGTTTTTATACTAAAAAAATGCCTTTATGAAAAAATGCCATGATATTGAATTCTTTGTATTGAAAATTGCATTGAATTGAAATATTTTGAATTGAACTTTTTGCATTGAAATGAATTGAATTGAAATATTTTGAATTGAACTTTTTGCATTGAAATGAATTGAAAAGTTTGAAATTGAAATGAAATGAATTGAAAAGTTTGAAATTGAAATGAAATGAATTGAAAAGTTTGAAATTGAAATGAACTGAATTGAAAAGTTTGAAATTGATTGCATGGATGCACTAGAAATGGATTTGCAATATTTTACTCTCCTGCCATTTGTACACGTTGCTCGTGTCGGCATTCTGGATGGCGGCCTTCGCCTATCATCTAAATAGCAAACTGTGCAGAAAGCAACAGACTGTGAGGACGAATCGGTTCCCAAGGTGGAAGTACATCTCAGTCTGTTGGGGTAATTTATTCAGATTACTTCAATACATAAAATAGCATCATAAATATATTGAGTATTACTACAAATTTCATGTTCAAAGAAGCGTTGTCGAAAATATAGTATTTACAATCGAAGCTCCTTATAACGGCCTCAAGTAAAAGATAATGATTTGACCGTTACAAAGAAGTGCTCCTAAAGGACTCAAAACGCAATAAAAATGTACTTTTAGGGCAGGGAAACCGCAGCCGCTTATAGGGAGTCCGCCTTTATAAAGATACCCGTTATAGAGGGTTTTCCCTGTGTACCTAATACAGTTCTATATATAAGGCCTCTTTATAGGGCAGGTTCCTTATAACGACCGCGTTTTGTATGCACCAGAGATTTAAATTTATACCTAATCTTATAAGAACATTTCTTTATAACGGTCAAATTTTACCGCTTTATAAAAGCCCGGCATAAAGATTCTTCCATATAATATAAGTGCTTTTCCATAGCAATCAAGATCTACATATATAGCTTTATAGGGTGCCGTTATAAAGAGTTTTTCAGGCCAGTGTAGTCAATATTTAAAAATTCAAAAAATGAAACTGGTATTTTTCAGGCTTCCCTACCTTCATCATAGCCTCCTGGGTAGCAGTCATGACTTTCAACGGAAATTATGGGAGCTGGGCGGATTACGCGAGTCGGTGGAGCTTCGGAATAGTGGCTCTTCCTCTGCTGATAGTTTTCACTGTAAGGCATCTTGAACATTCCGTTTTTATGGAGCACGGGCAAATCAATGGATATTCTTTTGCATTATCAATATCTCTATATTTATACTTCATCAAAATTAAGCGCCCTTGTTCAATTCATATGACTGATGACTTTTATTAAATTGAACACTGGGAATATCGTTTACACATTTTCTTCTAAGACTGACAATAGGGTTATTTTGGATGATGATGAGTACTGATTGTGCTTGAAAGCTAGCGTTTTTGAGAATCACAGAAATTTGAGACGTTGTCTTTGGTCGGATAAATAATTCAGGGGAGATGAAATGGGTGATTTTTGGGCAAATTTCATACAAACGCCTAATTGCATTGTGTATTCATATAATTACGTAGAAATATAAAACACGTAAGGTCGTGGAAGTTTCAATTAAGTAGTTACGAAGCCTTTATTTGGACTCTGCTGATACATAAGTGGTCCGTGTTCATTGATATATAATGGTAATGTTATCATTACAGCGCCTTTGTACGGATACAAATTTTTATCCGACTCCCATAAAACTTCCCCTTTTCTGTTGACTGTTGACGTTACGCGTTGCTGGGAAACTTCTTTGTTGTCCCTGTTGTGAAAATTTTACAGTTGACGCCATACTTTTCTTACCTTCGTATGTAATAACCTATATGCGCAAAGTAAATGCGAACTTAATGTTGTATGCCTTTAAAGTGATGTTAACCAAATGATGTAGTGGAAATAATTATTTTATTTTTACACTCTCTATACATATGTACGTGTATAGGTAATTTTCCTCAACTTGCTGAACGTGATTCGAGTCTTTGCCTGGCGTCACCAACACCACTTTACCGTGCCGCAGCAGAAGCAAATTAGGTAAAGCGTCTCTTCGCGCGAATCTCACCGATGCTTTGCCTTCGGGATGAAGCTATTTTCAGATGATACATTTGTACATACATACATGAGCAAGAATTAGAATGAATTCCTATTTTGTGCTCCTGATTTATTAATTGCTTCAGAAAATTCCTTCGGAAATTGTGTATGTACATGTATGGATAGATGGTTCTTCGGAAATATGTTTTCTTAGGGATATTTGTAACATCTGGTTTGGAAATGTGCACGGTTTGTTAGGAAACTTGTACATTTCGTTGTCAAATTTTTACGTTTTGTTCAAATCAATTTCAAATGTCATTCAAAATTTGTATAGTTGGTTGAAAAATGTGCCAGAAAATATTTCCAGGAAATTTGTTGATTTTTTTAATAAAAAACGTGTTTATTTTTATAAAAAAATGTGTTTAATTAGTTAGGAAATGTGCTTGATTCGTTGTAAATATACTTTGTCGAACAATACGTAAATTTTGTTTAAAAATTTGTAAATTTTGATTGGAAAAATCTAATGTAAAAGCAAATTGTTTATTTGTGAAGTTACAAAACGTGTGAATTTGTAGGAAAATTTGCAAATATTAAACGGTTTGTAGATTTTGTCAGACAGTTTGCAGATTTTGCTGCAAAACGAAGAAGTGTCTTTAAAAATGTGCACATTTTTTTCGAAAAATGTTTCATTGTTGTGGGAAAATGTGGAGCATTTGTCCAAATATTTGCTAATAATTCCTTTAAAAAATGTGTGAATAATTCCTGTAATATGTAGAAAAGCCAAACGGGACATTCTGGTTCTGTTCCCGCTCTTGGGGGTCGGGAACTTGTTGTTTCTCTACAATCCACAAGATGACAATGTCCAACACTATTACATGCTCTTCCACGCAGCTTTTCAGTCCGTCCAGGTTTGTCTTGTCCACTTTAATTTTATAATAAATAACAAAACTAACAACATAGCTAAAATGCGCCATTATAATTTGTTAGAATTTGACGAAATTTTCGAGACAAAGATGACAAAATTTATTGTTTTGTTCAATGTGAGGGTGTATGAGAACAAGAATAATTACTGTTACATAAATAAATTAATTTGTTTCGTTATTTCTTCTTTGTTTTTTTTTGTTTTGCAAATATTTGTTCAAGCCGCGGAATATTAGCGTCACAAAATATGAACGCTTGCATTTATATTGTACATATGTACATAATTATACAACGTTCAAAAATAAAATACGATATGACTCATTTTGACATTTTCAGGGTCTCCTTATTGCCCTCCTATTTTGCTACCTGTCCTCCGACGTGAGAAAAGCAGTTCGACGAAACTTCCAGATTTGCTGCAAACTTCGTCCGCCTCATCATGAAACGACCGCCACTTTGAGATCGAATCAACTTTCCACGCTACGACCACCCCGGACTGCTGCCAGACAGCTCCCAGTTTTTGCTTCCCTCCAAGCGTCAATTTGAACGACATCTCTATACTAATATATTCCCCATTATGAACTTTGATTTGATTTGATTTATTGTCTTCACAAACATACGCAATACAGACGCCAAAAGTACGTGTACAATACACAAG
>JAQGAK010001878.1:0-25576 GCA_034696945.1 Lipothrix lubbocki
CAAAATAAATACAAAATAAATACAAAATAAATACAAAATAAATACAAAATAAATACAAAATAAATACAAAATAAATTTTTAAAATTTCAATACTCAAGAATCAATCGATAACTACAGGAATCAGGTGAGCCCGGAAAAAAATAGAAAAAGGAAGATCCCGAAACCAGGAGCTTAGGGGATAAAACTCAAAAGTACAAATTTCCCATCACTCTCCCGTAAATTGAAGGAGCTTGAAAGATACTAAAAAGAAAAATAAAATCTCACGTGTCTAAGATTGAATAGCGAAAGTAGTAAAAAAAAGAAAGTAAGGTGAAAGTTCGCATGAATATGTAAGATTTTAAAAGGACAGAGTTGTAAAAAATGTTGACACATGCGAAAAGTTTGGGGAAAACATTCAACGTGGAGGACAAGCGAAGGAGCGGGAGGAAGGGAAGGGAAATCCTCGAGGAAAGTGCAGGAGCAAGAAAAAATAAAGAAGGGAAAGACAATCCTGCGTTGGAAAATCTTTAAGAAACGCATAGATCCAAACTTATGGGACAGACACAAAAAGTTTTCACCATGTTATTTCCCATAAGAAATTTTTAACACGTAATTTCACATAAGGAATTTTTAACATGTAATTTCCCATAAGGAATTTTTAACATGTAAATTCCCATAAGAAATTTTTAGCATGTAATTTCCCATAAAGAATTTTTAACATGTAATTTCCCATAAGAAATATTTAACATGTAATTCCCCATAAGAAATTTTTAACATGTAAATCTCCATAAGGACTTTTTACCATGATTTCCCATATAAAATATTTTAGCATGTAAATCTCCATAAGGACTTTTTACCATGATTTCCCATATAAAATATTCTAGCATGTTAATCTCCATAAGAAGATTTTACAATGTAATCTCCCATAAGAAATCTTGGAAAAAATTCTTTAAAAAAAATAAAATTCCAAATGACTCACAAGGAAACATTTGAAGACGGACTATCTCACAAGGAAACATGTCGAGAGTGGTTTTCCCACAAGACAAAAAATTCCTGTTGTAAAAAATAAAAAGTAAATTTAAAAGTGAGTTTTATACTCGCGTTTCCCCATCAATTTTGTTTAGCACAGGGAAAGAGATAAAATTAGCGGACCAATTGCTCCCTTCCTGGCCCTCTTGAGCTTCTCGGAGCAAGGTGAGTTTACCGGGGCTTTGTTCTTCCTCATATGTGAAGCTCTTTTTAATGGCGTTTTAATGTACAGTTTTTATGCTGCGTCGCGTTCACTTTCTTTTTTTTTTTTTACTTTCCCTTGGCAAATACACTTTAATTCTTCCTTCTCTTCCTTTCCTAAGAAGTTGGCCCTCTTTTCCGATGGCGTGACCACTTATACGGACGCCCTTTTAAACACTTTAGATTGTTTGCTAATTTTTGCGAGATCATTCTGTGGCACTTTCTCTTAAGAGCGCCTTCTACGAATTTCTGCGTGGGCTGCTCGTCTCAAATTAATACAGTTTTTAAAAGGTTTTTAAGGGGTTTTCTGGGATTTTTAGAGCGCTCCGGAAGTTTAGATAGCTAATGGGTTTTTAAATATTTCGATTGAGGGCTTCAGTTATTTTCTGTAATAGAAGAGCGAATTGTCTGTTATTATTTCTATTTCGTGTGGGCTGTTTTTAGTAATCGGAGCTTGCTCGAATCATTTCCTGATTGTCTTTATTAATCTGACGTTCCTTTAATTATTTCATGGTTGCTCTTTGAGTCTTATTTCGTGGCATCTTTGGTGTTTGCTCTTAGTGTTTTTTGCGGGTTGGCTTTGTTCTGTGGTGTTTTTTATATTAAGGTTATTTCATGGTGGTTGTTACATTGTTATTGGTGTTGTTTTTGAAATGTGGTTGTGTGTTTGTTGTTTTTACAATGTGGTTGTCTGTTGGTTGTTTTTACAGTGTGGTTGTACATTGGTTGTTTTTAAATTGAGTTGTTTGTTGGTTGTTTTTAAATTGAGTGGTTTGTTGGTTGTTTTTAAATTGAGTGGTTTGTTGGTTGTTTTTAAATTGAGTTGTTTATTGGTTGTTTTTACATGTGTTAATTGATTTAACGTAGAACGGATTGTTTTAAAATTGAGTTGTTTGTTGGTTGTTTAAACAATGAGTTGTTTGTTGGCTGTTTAAACAATGAGTTGTTTGTTGGTTGTTTAAATATGAGTTTTTGTTGGTTGTAAACAATGAGTTTTTGTTGGTTGTTTTTACAATGTGATATTTTGTTTTGACTATATGGTTATGTGTTGGTTGTTTGGACATTCTTGTTGTTTTGGGAATTCTTGTTGTGTTTACATGCAGGTGGTTTTTACGTTCTTGGTTTTTTTACATACAGGTTGTTTTTTTACATTCTTGTTGTTTTTACATGCAGGTTGTTTCTTACATTCTTGTTGTTATGTGCATTGTTTGTTTTTTACATTATGGTTGTTATAATTTGATGTTTTTAAAAACGCCTTGTTTTTAATAATTAAGGCCTTCAACAATTAGTTTTTTGGTTGATGTTCTTCATAGAGTGTTGGAGCAGAATTCATTGGTTTCCACCCTGTTTCCATTTTTGTTGTTTTTCCCTGTTCGTAGTTTGTAATTTTTAAGTATTTGCCTCGGTTTTGACGTTAGTCATTGTTCTAAATTGATTCGCCCCCTTTCCAATCCATAGCATTCCTCTCTCTCTCTTTATTTACTTTTGTACCTCATATCCTTTCCTGCTGGTTATTTGGTTGTTTTTCCAGCCTATTTTCCAAGAAATTTCATGTTGTGATTGCTTCTCAGAAAATATCGGATAAGTTTTGGAAAAGCCATCTGGGCCACTCCGCTCTTCATCTGCACTTAAACAGCCCACACACACACACACACACACAAGATTCATGAGTGTCTTTCCTATACCTAAAAGATTTCCTACGTGTGTGCGGCTATATGGTGAAAAAAATTGAAGAAGAGGAGAAAAAACCACTGGAGAGAAATATTTTCTCATTTTTTCCATTATTTTTCTCTATTATTTTACTTGTTGTTCAAGATGTTTTGTGTGAAAGAAAATCAGGGGAAATCCTTCCAACGCAGCAGATCCTGCCCACGGAATTTCTCACACTTTCTCTCCAGCCCAACCACAAATACACACACACACACTTGAGTCCCTGGAAGTGGCCACAACTGTACTGTAGGAAAGTAAATATTATATGTATATATAGGAAATGTTTTAAAAGCTGGGTTGTGGAGAAGAAAAAAGAGTTGTTTTCTATAATTTTTCCGGCAAAAAAAGACGAAAAAAAAATAAATTGGAGAAAGTAGCAATGACTCATGAAATAATTTAGGACGTGATGGGAATTTTTTCCCCGGCGTGTTGATTTTTTCGTCGCCGTTATTGTCTCCACTCCTTGTTGCTTTCTTTTTTCTTTTCTTTCTTTTTTTGTGTGTTTGCGGGTGAAAGTGCCAGGTATAATGCCGCACTCTGTTTAAAGGCCTCCTTCATTTCACGTGACGGAGAAAAAGAGAAAAAAAAGAAGAAGAAGCGCTTTCCCCCATCCCAAATCGCTAATGAACCGTGGGACTGGACTGAATTGATCTGGCTGCAACAAATTTATTACTGTCTCCCCACTTTTATTTTTTTTATTTTTTTTTACTTTCTACTTTCTCCAAACTTTCTCCATTTCTTTTTCGATTGCAATTTTTCTATAATTAAATTTTAAAAAAATTAAGACTATATGCTAATTAAATGTAAATTTTTTGATTTTTTTTAAATTGTGAAAAAATTAAATCACATTTAGCATCGCGTACAACCGTAAAAATCGTTAAAACTTGAAAACTTTCCCGCTGCTTTCACTTCCTCTATTGAAAGCCACGTTTAAATAAGTGAAATACTTTCCCCTGCCGGCGATCCCAAGGTGTGTTTTCTCCCCCTTGGAAAAACCATTTGTGGGAAAGAAGAGCACTTTGGGAAAGGAGCGGAATGCGAGTGGCAAATGAAGGATTGCAAATCTGGATTTAAGATCGGATGACCAACGAGCTGGAAAACAAGTTGTTGTTGTTGTTGTTGTTACTGCTGCTGCTTCTGTTATGCTTTCACTTGTAAATACATATACAGATTTTCTTTTCCCAGGATAAATTTACACATGAAAAGGCTTTTGGACATGCCGGAGGCTACGAACTTTATAGTAACAACCGGATTATTTCTTCCCGCACCAAAACACAAAACTTTATTTTTGTGTGTGCTGAATTCCGCTTTAAATTCCAATGTCATTGCACAAGATTTCCTTTCTTTACCACATTTTCTTTTAATTGGTGCGATCTACATACCAATTATAAATTACAAATGCTTTATACAGAAGTATTTTTTGAAAAATGTAAGTAAAAAATTGATACAAAATTAAACATACCAAAAACATCAATGAAAATGCAACAAATAATTGTACATTTAAACAATAATAGTAATTTAAAAAATTGAAAAATAAAATACTTAAATTATATATACAAAATATTGAAGAACAAATTAAGTATTTTTCAAAAAAAAGCAGACAACACAAAAGATAGTTATAAAGCTAATAAAATAAAGCAATTTGGAAGATCCTGACAGCAGGAATCTGGTGTTCCCTATAAATAGAGGTATAGCGGTGGAACGGTAAAGCGGTGGGGAATTATGGTGGCGTTGGAGTGGGGATGATCGTCTGGATGTCCCGAGTGTGGCTGACAGGTGAGGAGCTAAACAAGTGCATGGATGAGGAACGGAATCGGACACCTCGGGAAGTCAGTCAAGGGGGAAGTGAATGATGCGAAAGGGAACGGCATGCTTTGAGTGCCTCCCTCGCCGACAAAATACAAGAAGTAAGGAGATATATGTATATTGCGAGAGAAAGCAGGGGAACCTGAGAGAAAGTGAAAAAGAAAGTCGGAGAAAGCAAAATAGGAAGTGACTAGAAGTGGAGACAGCAAAACAGAAAGTTTTAGAAAGTAAAAAGACAAGCTGGAAAAAGTAAGAGATATAGCCGGAGAAAATACCAGCGGAGAAAGCAAAATATAAAGTGGAGAAAACAAAATAGAAACTGGAGAAAGCAAAATGGAAAGTGGAGAAAGCAAAAGAGAAACTGGAGAAAGCAAAATGGAAAGTGGAGAAAGCAAAATGGAAAGTGGAGAAAGCAAAATAGAAAGTGGGGAAAACAAAATAGAAACTGGAGAAAGCAAAATTGAACGTGGAGAAAGCAAAATAGAAACTGGAGAAAGCAAAATTGAACGTGGAGAAAGCAAAATAGAAACTGGAGAAAGCAAAATGGAAAGTGGAGAAAGCAAAATAGAAACTGGAGAAAGCAAAATAGAAACTGGAGAAAGCAAAATAGAAACTGGAGAAAGCAAAAAAGAAACTGGAGAAAGCAAAATGGAAAGTGGAGAAAGCAAAATGGAAAGTGGAGAAAGCAAAATAGAAACTGGAGAAAGCAAAATAGAACGTGGAGAAAGCAGCAGGGAAAGTCGGACCAAGCAAAAGAGAAAGTGAGAAAAAGCTAAAGAAGAGAGTGAGAGAAAGCAAAAGAGAAATCAAATGGAATCACATCAGAGTCCATGAAATCAAAGGAGATTACTGGGGTGCGAGTCTAAGGAAAGGGAAAGTGTGTCTCGTCCAAAGCTATCTATGAATAGTTGATGGAACTTGAGGTTTCCTTAAAGCACTGAGCTAGGATTGATTGGAGGCGTGAGGTTTCAAGTGGTTATGGGACCATTGGGATTGAGCCATCACGACCGCACTCAAATCACTCTCCCCATATGTACGTCCCCATGTTCTCTTCCTTTTTTACTTACGTACATGTATGTATATGTGTAATTCCTCAAAATGACTTGTTTTCTCACCAAAAAGAGGAACACCGCTCCGAGGCTCCCAACCTTTCCAGAGCTTCCACAATTCAAGTCCTTTCCACATGGCCTCACCTCAGATTTCTCCACACTTTTCTCCATTCTTCTCCCCATCCCTCACAGATAGAAAACACAACATTCCCGACCATTTCCTGCCTCACTATTTTTTCACTTTCTCTCTCCGGACGTTCCTCTCCGTATTCCTTCAAGAAGTTCCATCGACTTTCTCCACTAATTTTCTCCATAAACTACTCCCCTTGCATTTAAGATTCTGTTTTTTGATATTTTCATTTTCTAGTGTGGGGAATTGAATTCTTGATTTTTTATATGATGTTCACTTTTTTCTAAAGAATTTTAAAAAATCTTCAATTTTTTTTAATAATAATTTTGTCAATAATAATTTTTTTTATTTTCTTTAAATTTAAAAAGTCAAAATTAGAAAAAATTGAGCTATTAAAAAGATGACAATTAAAATTTAAAAAAATAATTGAAAAATTAAAAAACATTAAAAATTCTGTAGCAAAAAAATTAATTATGCTAAGCCTACAAAAGTAACAAAAATTAAGAAAATAGTAAAAAGAAAGAAAAAAAGAAAAGAAAAAGAAAGCACCAAACTCAAAGCCACTAAAGTAAAGAAAGTCAAGTCCAAAAAACGCACTCCAGCATGCAGCATACATACAAAAATGGGAAATAATATTAGATAAGCGGTAAAGGTGTACGCGTATGGAAAGTCAAATCGGGGGGAATTGTCATTGAAGGAAAATAAAAAAAATTCGGAGGAAGGGGCAGGAATACATGGAGAGAAAGCAGGAGAAAGAGGTAAGAGAAAGCATATGGGAAAAATAGTAAGTACAGCCACGCTTTGGTTACAATTATTGTACATAAGCATGGAGCAGCAGTAGCAGCAGCAGCCAGGGAAAAAAATTATTGTCATCTCATAAAGTTGCTCCCCATAACGCCAGAGCTGTAAAAGTTGACTGATTCAGCATTTCCTATAGAAAAAATACACAGCCCAGGCTTTCTCTCTACCTTTTCTCTATATGTATTTTCCTTTTTTTTCACAGTGTAAAATGTCCGGATGACCGCGTATAAAATTTTATGAAAAACTCACTCAGAGGACACATTCACTCCACATAGTCATTCCCTCATCCTCTGAAAATTCCTTTATCTTTCGTATTTCCCTCCGTGCTCCACATATACGCATTTATTTTTTCTTCGCTCTTTAGGAAGAAAAAGGAGAAGAAAAAAAAATTATAAAAAATATAAAAAGTCACGGAAAAGTGAGTCAATCTCCCCCCTCCGTTCCTAATCTTCCTGACTTCATCTTTACCTGGTGAAGAGACTCTCTAGAAATAAAAAAAAATCCATCCTCTCCGCTACATGCTCAAGCTCCCAAATAAAAATAATAATCATAATCATAATAGGAGTAACTCTTACAAATATGACAAGGGACCTTGTTTCCAGTCTCACGTCAACATATTTGCATTTCTCAGCACTCTATTTTCATCCCCTCTCACAGCTTTCCCCACCAGTCCTTACCACACTTCCCCACAATAATATCCTCTTCAATCAACCATTTTCAACAAGTTTCTCAAGCACAGCTCTCATTCTCATTCTCTTTCTCTCTCTCTATCTATATCTATTTACTTACTCTAGTTTTTCTCCCTTTATTTCATCCAATTTAATCCATACGTGCTAACTTCGAACGTGGGAAGGGAACTGATTTTTTTAGGATTTTCAGAATTTCTTTAGAATGATTTCGGAATTTTGACTCTTGAAGGCTTCTGGGTGATGTTAATTGGAAGTTGTGTAGAGAAACTTAAAGCTGAATTTATAAATTATTTTTTTTAATTTATTGATTTTTAAGATTTTTTACAATTAATTTAGTTTAGAACTACAGTTAATATCAAGAGATTTTTTTTAATCAGTGGAAGTCAGGAGAAAGTTTTTTAGAATCAGTGAAAATCACGAGAAAGTTTTTTAGAATCAGTGAAAGTCAGGAGAAATTTTTTTTTAGAATCGGTGAAAGTCAGGAGAAAGTCTTAAAAATTCATTGAAAGTCAAAATTTTTTAAAATATTTAGTTAAGGCAATAGAAATCTTTTAAAAAATGCAGAGAAAGTCGGGAAATTAAATAATATTTTAAGATTAGGAGAAAGTTTTAAAAAATTAGGTAAAAGTCATAAGAAACTATTTGAAAAATTCAGTGCCAGGAGAAAGTTTTAAAAATCATTTGAGATCAGGAGAAAGTTTTAAAAAATTAGGTGAAAGTCAGTAAAAAAGTTTTTTAAAATAAGGTAAAAGTCACGAGAAAGCTTTCAAAAATAGGTGAAAATCAGAAGAAAGTTTAAAAAAATAGGTACAAATCAATAGAAAGTTTTTCAAAAATTTTGTGAAAGTCAGGAAAAAGATAATTAAAAATTCAGTGAAAGTCAGGAAAGTTTTTAAAATTCAGAGAAAGTTCTTTAAAAAATCAGTGAAAGTCAGGAGAAGATCTGGAAAAATTCCGGATAAATGTTTTAAAAAAGGAAAAAGCGAAATTTTTATTTATTAAAAAAATGTGACAGTTTAAAACAAACCTGTTTTGAATAAAACTTTTAATTGCAAACCTCAAGCTAGAAATATAGAGAAAGTTAGGAAACGGGAGAAAGCAGTGAAAATTGCAAGAGATTTCATATCTTGAGAAGTCTTGTTTAAATTTAAAAAGGCCGATTATGCTGACTCTAAAAACAAAGTTGGATGGCGTAAAAAATAAATGCAGCGGAATGGGGAAAGCTCGCGGTTGACCCTCATTAAGAAAAATTATTCTTCTGCCCCTGAGCGCTCCAACAAAGGGGGAGTTGGCTGTGGAAGTGGAAGTGAGTGGGTCGTTAAGACGGAGACAAATACAGATTTAAAGCCTGGAGATAACCTGAGCTGCGATTGACATTTGCATTGATTGTCTTGGTGGGGGAACGACATCCGAGGGATGAGGCTCTTGTGTAAGAAATGGGGATTCTTCGGGCAATAAGCGCGCTTTACGGGCCCATCAGCCACGTTAGTGGACGATTGATTATTTAAATGACTTTACGCAGATAAAGCCGTGGGAAATGGGGGAGAAGACGAAGAAATCATGGAAGGAGATTTCAACCGCCAGGATTAAGCTTTAGTTCTGGAGTCAAATCCTCCAGGAAATTCCTGCGCAGCTTTACACAAATTTTAATAATTATTTAGGCAAATTTATCAAATCTTTAAAAACAAAGATACAATTTAAATTGTTTTAGAAATTTAAAAACATTCGGATCATTTTAGAAAAGTATAGTTTTAGAAATGTAAAGAATTTTTGAATTTTTTGAAAAATTCAGGAAAATTAGAAAAATTCAAACTAAATGTTTAAAAAATTTTTATTAAAATGTTTGTATTAACATTTTAATGAAATTTGATAAATCTGATTGAAATTTGAATAAATTTTTTTTTAAATATTGTCTTCTGAAAATTATTCCAAAATTTGTCAAAATGTGCAAAATTTTTAAATATTTTCTTTTAAAAAGTGTACCAAAATTTACCCAAATTTAATAAAATTTAAAAAAATTACCAAAATTTACCAAAATTAACAATATTTACCAAAATTAACATTTACCAAAATTAACAAAAAATTACCAAAATTAACAATATTTACCAAAATTAACATTTACCAAAATTAACATTTACCAAAATTAACATTTACCAAAATTAACATTTACCAAAATTAACAGCATTTACCAAAATTAATAACATTTACAAAAATTAATAACATATACCAAAATTAATAACATTTACCAAAATAATAACATTTACTAAAATTAACAAAAAATTACCAAAATTAACAAAATTTACCAAAATTAACAAAATTTACCAAAATTAACAAAAAATTACCAAAATTAACAAAAATTACCAAAATTAACAAAATTTACCAAAATTAACAAAATTACCAAAATTTCCTAAAATTAACAAAAATTACCAAAATTTATCAACATTACCAAAATTTACCAAAATTAACAAAAATTAACAAAATTTACCAAAATTTACAAAACCTACGAAATAACGAAATTTACTAAATGTTACCAAATTTAAAAAAAGAACTTATCATAAACTGTAAAATAAGGAGAAATCCAGAAGAAATGGGAGCCGAAGAGAGCCAAAGCATGGAAATAGGGAATGGGAAGACAAAGAATAAATCGGAGCGGAAGAGAAAGCGCGCGTTTAAAGGAAGGAAGGTTGGGAATTTTTGATGGGACAAAAGCTCCCATCCCGATTTATCCCAGAAGAGAGAGACATTTACTGGAAAATGGCTAAAACTCTCAATGGACTGTAATGAGATGTCGGCTATGGCGGGCGTAATAGCGGCACAACTTCCATACAGGCTTTCACTCTCTCACTCTGATTTTAATGTGTCGGCTGATCCCCCCGGATGGAAGAATAGAAACATGAAGAGGAATCAAGGGGATGGAGAGCTTACGCCGAGGTCATATACACTTCTATAATGGACCTCGAATATGTAAGACATTTTATCAGTCTTGTATATTACTTCCACAATCTCTGCCACTCTGCGCTCTTCCACTTCCTTCAAACCCCGCACCCAAAGTCAAGACTCCCGCCCTTTACCGCCTTATCTATATATACGACCTTCTCCGCATATTAGTCGAAAATTGAAATCGCATCGACGGGAAAAAATCGGGGCGTTTCAGGCGACAGCTCACTTTTCTTATTATTAATCCGTTCCTCACTATGGAGTGCTTTGCCTATATTTTTTAAAGGAAAGCTCTTAATTTCGTTTTAATAATATTCTTTTAAATCGTTTACATTTAAAAAATGTGCACAATAATCTATAATTATGTGTGCGTGCATGATTTCCTCTGCATGTGCACCATTTGCCGTTTTTGTCCGAACAAAGTCTTTTGTATCATTTGACCCGATTTTTTTCTATTTTTGTGCACATTTTTTTAAATTTGTGCACATTTTTGTTCATATATACCCTGCGTTAAATTGTTCATTGTTGATCACAATTTGTCTCACAATTTGTGCACACGTGACTATTTTTGGCCTGCGTTTAAATTCTGGGCGTAATTTTCACGGGTGCACATTTTGTATTTGTGTGCACAAAAGTTTCTGTTTTGTACCTTTTTTCAAACTTTTTCAGAATGTTTAAAATTTATATCATTATATTATGATTTTGTGTGCACCATTTGTGTAATTTTTGCACATTTTTGTGATTTTGTGCACAATTTTTTGTAATTCCGTGCCCAATTTTTTGTAATCATGTGCACTATGTTTTGTAATTATGTGAACAAATACTTGTAATTTTGTGCACAATTTTTTGTAATCATGTGCACTATGTTTTGTAATTATGTGAACAAATACTTGTAATTTTGTGCACATTTTTGTAATTTTGTGAACATTTTTGTAAATTTGTGCACATTTTTGTGAATTTGTGCACATTTTTGTAAAGTGCACAATTTTTTCAATTTTGTGCAAGTTACTTGTAGTTTTCGGCACAATGTTTGAAATTTTGAAATAATTATCAAACTTGCCAGAATAATTTTTACAAAATTTGTTTACAATTAAAATCACAAGTTCCTGGCTAATAATTCCTATAGAAGTACTATTGCCAGCTGGTACCGAAATGTGTAAATTGAAAAACATTTTTTCCTAAATATTGTTTGAAAAGTGAAAATTTATAGGAAAAGTTGAAAAATAAAAAATTCCCAACATGAAACGTAATATCTATAGAAATTCAATATCTGGAAATTCAGTTCCTGGCAAAATTCTAAGTGTATATTTGAAAATACTCCACCCAAAATGTCCGTATGAGTAACGCAACTATATAGTTAAATGCCGAGTGGAAATTGAGGGAGAAAATAGGGTGCATGTAGGAAATCATAGAGAGAGAAGTCATACAAGAGGAAGGACGGACGAGGAGACTGTGTAGAAGTATAGAAGGAGATAAAGCTAAGGTAAATGGGAAATTTCAAGTGAAAGTTATAGGGTTGGGAATTCGTGAGGAGAATGGTTAAAGGGGAAATTGTGTTGGGTGGAAATGCTCCTGAGCTTTTGATATCGCGGAAATTCTGAAAATCCAAAATGTACAACTGTACCAAATGGTGTTTGTGACTTTGTGAAGAATTTTATTTTCCACGCATTTTTTGAACGACCCCTTAATTCCAAGTAAATTGTAAGTCACAAGAAGAAGAAGAAGAAGAAGAAGAAGAAGGAGAAAACGAATAAGAAGAAGAGGAAGAAGAGGAGAATGGAGAAGAAGACGTTGGACGGAATGTCCAAGGCCCCCGCCAGCAAGGCTCTCGCTAGTGTGCCAAAGTCACTAAGAGGGTGATTAAATGCAGTTTATGGCGTGGAAAAAGAGAAAGGGAGTAGATAAGTAATCAACATTCACAATAATCACTCCCAATCAAATTGCATCCGATAAAGCAGACGATTAACTTTACGAAATGATCACGTTTCCCCAAGGATACGGCCAGACGACAACACTCACCACACTCTGAGGAGCCCCGCTGCATCATCCAAGGGTCCATTCCTTCGCAGTATTATTATTATTATTATTCTGGCCAAAGTACGGCAGTTAATGGGGTTGATGGCGAGGGATGAATGCAATTCTACCCGTCATACCTTCCAAGTATAATACTCTTTTATTTTTTATTCTAGTATAACTAACTGTTTCAGTCGATTTCTCCAAAAATATTTTTTGGGGAGAAAACTGGCGAAATATAGTTAATTTTATATTTTAAAAGCATTCTCGTATTGTTCATTTTTTTTAAGTTCAATAATTTTTAATAAAAATTTTCGTTTACAATTTTGATAAGAAAGTATCATTAAGTTTGATAAATGCTTTCTCCAGCTTTCTCCAACACTTTCCCCTACTTTCACTCATAACTTTCTCCATCTTTTAATATCTCTATCAGTAATTTTAATAGCCACTTTCACCTACTTTCACTATGACTTTCTCCAACTTTCATTATGACTTTCTCCAACTTTCACTATGACTTTCTCCAACTTTTACTGTGACTTTCTATAACTTTCACTATGACTTTCTCCAACTTTCACTGTGACTTTCTCCAACTTTCACTGTGACTTTCTCCAACTTTTACTATGACTTTCTCCAACTTTCACTACGACTTTCTCCAACTTTCATTACGACTTTTTTCAACTTTTACTATTGTTTTCTCCAACTTTAAAATTTCCTTTTGCATTGATTTGTTTAATTTTTGTATTTTATTCAACTTTCAGCATCGTTATAAGTAATTCGGATACGTTCATTCACTTTCGTTGACTACCATTGCTTACTCTAATTTTTACCTTGCTTTGTTTAAATCCATTTCCACGGACGCATCTATTTTTGCATTATATTTTTTATAGTTGCACATTTGCTATATCAGCGAAGAATTCCATTCATTTAATTACAGTGTTTCTAAACTTTGTCACCGTTCACAAATTAATTTCATAGTTTTGTACATTCCATTTTATCCCACAGTTTTGACAAGTTTAAGAAAAAGATTTTTCTAGAAATGGTTACAATGAGTCAAAGTTGCTAAACGAATTTGTCCCAATGCTTTCCCCGGCTTTCACATCATGAGTAACAAAAGTTTCCCAAAGGAATTAATCTCTCCAAAAATTGCTTTCTCTCTACCCTTTGCAACCCAAATTGTAATCTATAACGACTGGATGGCTATCTTAAATTTGTTAAAATTGTGATTTGCTACCCCTTGTCCTTAAAAAAGTTTCCACGGCGGCTAAAATCTAAACGACAATCTTAAAAATGACTCCATGAAAATGCCTAAAAGTCAAAGAGGAGGAAGAACAAGTTGAAAGAAAACAGCCTCCTAACAACAATTAGTTCCAGGAGCAAGAACAAGTCTTTAAAAGTAAAAGGTGAAAGAAGTTGTGAGGGAGGGAGGAAAAGACGGAGAGAGAGAGAGCGAGGGGAGAATCCGCGCGAGAACAAATTAGTCAAGTCATTGGGGTAATTAAAGGCCACCTATTAAGTGCCAAACCCTGAGTAAAGAATATATGGCTTTCATTGTGAAGAGCGGTGGTGCGGAGGGAATAGAAAGTGAAAGTAGCGTGAGGCTTTCTCAAGCTCCAATCAAGAAGAAATGCGGAAAAAAGAAACTACTGTGGCAAGTCTGGGGGTTAGTTAAGAAGGAAGGACGGACGGAATCACCAATGAGAACCACAAGTTTAAAGGCGCAATCATTCACGACTTTCTCCTTTTATCTTCACAAACTTTAATAAATTCTATCTATTTTTTATAGCCTAAATACAATAGATATTTTTCCTATTTTTCAGCGCCCGTTTTAAAAAAATGCTGGTAGTTTCTTCAACTGAAATTGTAGCTAAATAATAATTTACAACTTTCTCCACAGAAAATCATATGGTGAAAGTTGACCAAGTGTTATACAAATTGCATGGAAAATGTTTTTTTGAAAACAAAAGCGAATTCATTTTTTGGAGAACTTTCTATTTTTGTAAATTTAAACTTTCTCCCCGCAAAATCATTTTCTAGGGAACATTTTTGAAATTTAAAATTTTACCACAAAATCATTTTCTGGGGAACTTTCTTTTTATTTCCTAGTTTGAACTTTCTTCACAAATCCAATTTCTGAAGAAATTTCTCTTTTTTAACTTGAACTTTCTCTTTTTTAACTTGAAATTTCTCTTTTTTAACCTGAACTTTCTCTTTTTTAACTTAAACTTTCTCCTTTTCTAACTTGAACTTTCTCTTTTTTTAACTCGAACTTTCTCTTTTTTTAACTTGAACTTTGTCTTTTTCTACTTGAACTTTCTCTATTTTTAATTTGAACTTTCTTTTTAAATTTAAACTTTCTCAACGCAAAATAATTGACGTCTGACTAAAATTCGAAATGTTGAACTTTCTTTTAAAAATCATTGGCGTCGTACCCACTATTCGAATTTCGAAAAGTTATTCTAAGGACAAAATATTTATGGAATTGCAAAACTAGTAAGAAAAATCGTAATATAATTTTAATGACCGTCTCTTGAAATAAAAATGCAGATTTGTGCAGAATGTAGTAAGAAAGAAAATTAAACAGGAAAAAAATGTTGAAATCCCAAAAGAAGTTTTTTTTCCCAAAAAACTATGAAGAAAGCAAAGTCACTAAATACAGGAAAGGCTCATTGAGAATCCCAGAGATAAATGGACTGGGAATGTGTAGAAAGTACCCCTGGAGAAGGATCAGAAATGCAGATGTTCAACGCGGGTGAAAGTGGCTCTGCGTATGTAAGTACGGCCTGAATATGCCCAGAGAAAGCATCATCAGGGAGGAAAGTTGTGAGTGTAGTCCTTTTGGTAGCAGGCCAATACGATAGCTACAGTTAATTAAACATCACGCATGAATAATTATTAGCATTAGGGATTCTCCAGTTTGGCAAATAGTTTCTAAGCCACTCATTTGTACCCATCCTACCAAACAAATCACAACATTTACCTTTGCTCCCACTTTCCCTTTCTTTCTTCCTTTCTATCTCCACCAAACCTCCTCTCTCTCCCTCTCTCTCTCTCTCCACTTCAATTCCCATAAGGAAGCTCTTCCTAGTATCTTTGCCCTTATAGTTTCCACGCGCTTTTTAAATTTGTTTTCTTACCTAGAAATTGCTTTCTCCGTCGAAAGTCATGGGAGTTTAATCGAGAAAGTCAAGGAGCCAGAGTTGCTAAGTGTAGCAAATGTTTTTGAGGAGAAGAGCAGGATTTAATTAAAAGCGGTGGCAAATTTAAACTGGGGAACAAAAGTAAAAGCATCAAGCATAGAGAAAGAATTTGTAGGTAACACTTGTTATTTAAATTACGGAATGAGCTAAAAGCTATTAAAGCAAATTAGTCATAACTAAAAAAACAATGTCGGGAAAGAGAGAAAGTGAATGCATTACATAAGGAGAAGGGACAGCCATTCTTTATTATTAGAACATTAAATTATATTTTTTCAAACTAGGAGAAAGCATATGAAAGTACTGGTGAAAGAAGATAAAATGCTTGGGAAAGCAGGTGAAAGTACTATTGAAAGCAAGTAAAATACTTGTCAAAGCATGTGAAATTACTGGTAAAAGCATGTGAAATTACTGGTAAAAGCAGGCAAAGTACTGGTGAAAGCAGGTAAAAGCACTAGTAAAATCTTGGTGAAAGCATGTGAAATTACTGGTGAAGGTAAGTGGAAGTACTGGTGCAAACAGGTTAACGCACTGGTGAAAGCAGGTAAAAGTACTGGTGAAAGCAGTTGAAAGTGCTGGTGAAAGCAGGTAAAAGTACTGGTGAAAGTTGGTGAAAGTACTGGTGAAAGCAGGTAAAAGCTGGTGAAAACAAATGAAAATACTTGTAAGAGCATGAAAAAAAGCTAGTGAAAGTAGGAGAAAGTACTTGTAGAAGCAAAAAATGATTTTAAAAATAGCAAAACGTATGAAAAAGCCCTTGATAAAATAATAAAAATGCTAGTGAAAATTAGAAAAAGCTCTTAGTTTCGTCAGAAAGGAGGAGAAAGTACTGGTGACAGTTAAATAAGACGCCGACAAATTATAAAAAATCCCTGGAAAATCGCAAGTGTTCCCCCTTGAGTCTGGGGAAAGTCCTAGTGAGAAGAGAGTGAAGGTCTCGTAAATAAAGACCCAATGAAAGCAGAACAACAAGCTCTAAAACATTATGTAACACAGAGGTAACAAAAGGCACAAGGTTGCTCCCAAATGAGAACATGATATTTGACAAGCTGTAATATGGGAGTGTTTATCCCAAATGGTTCTAAAATTTATGACTCGCCAATAACTCCTTCCTGGTCCTGACATTGACAGACAATGAGCAAACAAATGTGAAAGCTTTTCCCTCATTTCCTCTCTTGCACGCACCAAGCCCCCTCCATAAGAACATCATCATCATCACCATCATCGTCGTCACTGCGAGACCCATCAAAATTTACACCTGCAGAGCATTTCAAAAGTTGTTCATCCCTTGAAAACTCACACAACAACAGCAGCAGCAGCTTTCACTTCTAGCTTTCACCTCCAGCTTTCACTTCTTCCTCTCATAAGGAAAATCCAATTTCGCTCCCAAAAATTTGAACAACACTTGTCTTTTGCTAAATTGCAAATTTTGCAGGAGGTAAACAAGGCAACAAATATAGTCTAAAGTTCTTTTGGCCGGACTTGTGCTCCCGTGCTTTCTCCAATATTAAGAGTAATAACGTCCAAGTGCACACATTTTCCCTTCCTCCTTCATATAATTATTCTTGGCGGGGGAGGGGGACGTGCGGGGAAAGTAATTGATTCTACTAAATATATAAGGGAAGGAAAACTGGAGGAGTTTTCCCTTTGGTGAAAATAAATAGAAAGTTAAATTAGCGACGCTCCTCATCTCATTACAAATCCAAATTCAAGTGTTCCTGAATAAATGCGTAAGCCTTCCTATATATGTTGTTTGGTTCTGCGGAGCTCCTGTTTGCGTTTATTCAACTTCCGACTTTCACTTTAGTGCTTTTTGAGAGTGTAACTTTTATATACAAACATATGTACGTCCATGTTAAGTACATACGTAATCACTATGAGATCCTTCAATGAATGCACCTCACGTGAGTCGTTGGGTCTGTAATTATTATTTTATTAGCCCAACTCCCTCACTATGGCGGCGGAGTAGTAGTAAACCCTCGCTACTATTCGGGATAATTGTTATGGCGCGCGGACAAACAAGGCTTTTAGTTTTTGTTTCCAATTAAACAAAAATCAAGCAACAAAGTAAATGTGCAAGGGGATTGTAGCAAATCTTCCGGCACAAGAGGAAATTGGCAGCTTGACAGAAGCACGTGCGTGCGGGGCTATCTCATCCCCTTTTCAAAAGCGTTTAATCTATCCAGCATGTTCGGCTGTACGGGGAAATATATCTATAGCACGGGGAAATTATAGAGGAACGTCACCCAAATGTATGCAGCATCTCCACTATATACATAATTATAGATGGGGCGAATTAAGCGTGTGCAGGAATTCTACGCGATGGTTTTTGTAGTGCGAAAAATAAAGTGTGCTTTATAATTTATATATTAATCTTATTTTTTAGAAAATAAAAAAATCAGGCTGGGAAATAAAGAGAATTAAAAATAATTCAAGGTGACTAAATAGTTTTATGAGCCTTTAAAAAAATTAAAAACGTTTTTGAAAAATAAAAAGCATATAGGAAAAAGCGCTTAAAACTGGTATTGGAGAGAAAACTATTGAAAAAACAAGAAAATCGTGGAAATTAAATACATTTTTGGATTTGGAAATGTTGGGGAAACAATAAAAAAAATTGTGAAGAAAGTTAAAAACAATGGAGAAAGCACTAAACATAATGGGGGGAAATGCAAAAAAATAAAGAAAGCATAAATATTTATTTAGGAACATAAATTTAATAGAAAACAATAAAAAATTAATAGATAAAACACAAGTATTTAATGCAGAAGGCATCCATATTTGG
The DNA here is from genome assembly GCA_034696945.1 of Lipothrix lubbocki. NCBI lineage: Eukaryota > Metazoa > Arthropoda > Collembola > Symphypleona > Sminthuridae > Lipothrix > Lipothrix lubbocki. Next base: position 18,321 of record JAQGAK010001878.1, read on the forward strand.
AGAAAGCATAATTTGTTTTTGAACAATTGTGAATAGTTGTTGGGGTAAGTACAGACAAATGTTGGTGAAAGCACAGAAAAAAATTAGTGAACGCACAGAAAATAATTAGTGAAAGCACAGAAAATAATTTGTGAAAGCAGAGAATTAGTTAAAGCACAGAAAAATGTTGGTAAAAGTACAGAAAATAATTAGTGAAAGCACAGAAAAATATTGATGAAAGTACAGACAAATATTGGTGAAAGCACAAAAAAATATTTGTGAAAGCACAGAAAAATATTGGGGAAAGCACAGAAAATTATGGGTGAAAGCACAAAAAATATTGGTGAAAGCACAGAAAATTATTGGTGAAAGCACAAAAAATATCGATAAACGCAAAGAAAAATATTGGAGCAATCTCAGAAAGAAATTGGTGAAAGCACAGAAAAATATTGGTGAAAGCACAGAAAAATATTGGTGAAAGCACGAAAAATATTGGTGAAAGCACAAAAAATATTGGTGAAAGCACAGAAAATTATTGGTGAAAGCACAAAAAATATCGATGAAAGCAAAGAAAAATATTGGAGAAATCTCAGAAAGAAATTGGTGAAAGCACAGAAAATAATTAGTGAAAGCACAGAAAATACCTAATAAAAGCAAGTAAATCAACGATGAAAGCAAACAATTTACTAGAGAAAGTAAAAAAATGTTGGTGTAAGCATAAATTAATATTGAAAGCATGCAAAAATATACTAAAAGTACACAAAATTAGTTAAAGCATAGACAAATTTTGTAACAAATACACAACCAATTTGAGTAAAAACACAAACCCTAAAAGAAACTACAAACGAAAAAATGGCAAGTCAAAAACCGAAATTGAGAACGAAGGAAAACTGAAGAAAATCATGTCAATGTTGAAAGTGAAAGTAGAAGATGCAACTCTTAAAATACACAGCAAATAAAGTCAAAACAGTTGAGCTACCAAAACGGAAAAAAGAGAGTGTGGATTGTAAAAGGAGGGAAGAGCAATGGAAGAAAATTAGAGCCATTGTAGGAATAGCGGGGAAAGTTAAAGAAACGGGATGCAAAATAGCAAAATGAGGATCCCAGCCGCTCTCCAGTGTCTCTTTGATAATAAAGAAAGGAGGAAGAAAGGAAAATAAGTGAAAACGAGACACTTATAAAAGGGCTGGGAGATGAAGAGAAATTTAAAGGGAAGACTACTGCTCCTGTTATTGAACAAATCAAGTCAGGGAAGGAATATGTACGTACAGAATAAGAGCGGAAAATTTAAATACATGGCAGTTCCTTCAGTATTGCAATACTGGAGGAATACTGCTCCCAGTTTTCCGCAGGCAGCCCATCCATAAGGAAAAAAGTATTTATGCATATATAGTAGGAGCGATAGCGGCGGGAAATTTAAATACGGGGGAACAAAGTTTAAATGTCTATGCTTATGTAATTGCGTATATAGGCGCGTATAGTCAGGGAGATCCGATTATACGAAAAGTAAATCCGGTATACTAAAAATAAAATCCTAAAGACGACAGGCATAGCCAAGCATCGGGAATTGATGTTTGTGTTTAAAGGGATAAATAGTGGATGCTGACGTTGTTGGCAAGAGACAGATTTACGAAGCCGGGCTTGATTTGCTTGAGATTACCATTATGGTTAAGGATGGGCATGTTGGCGGAGGTTGGAGGAGAGAGGCGCTGTAGAAAGAGAAAGCTCGACTATAAATTCACACAAAATCAACCAACGGCTTCTCTGTATACAGGGCTTTCTTCTTTCTCTAACTTTCTCTATCTCCCTCTCAAGCTTTCTCCTTTCCTGTCTTCCGCTTTTTGCATTTCCCTCTTGCACTTTCTTCTATTCTACTATTTGATTTTTTTTATTGTATCGCATGCTTTCTCTTATTATGTCACATGCTTTCTCCTATGCTATTTCATGCTTTCTCCTATGCTATTTCAGGCTTTCTCTTATACTATTTCAGGCTGTCTAATATGCTATTTCGTGTTTTCTCCAATGCTAATTTGTGCTTTCTCCTATGATATTTTATGCTTTCTCTTATGCTAATTTGTACTTTCTTCTTTGCTATATCGTGCTTTTTCCTATGCTATTTCATGCTTTCTCCTATGATGTTTTAAGTTTTCTCCCATGCTTATTCTCGCTTTCTCCAATGCTATTTCACGCTTTCTTCTATGCTAACTCATGCTTTCTGCTTTGGTATAATATGCTTTCTCCTATGATGTTTAAAGCTTTCTCCCATGGTTATTCGTGCTTTCTCCTATGATATTTAATGCTTTCTCCTTTCTTTCCATACGTATACCATCTTTGTGCCTTTTAACTTTCTCTCTATAAAGTTTCCTGTTGTCATTCTTACCCTTCCACGCACTTTATATATACATATCCAAGCTTTCTCTCTTCTTTTTTACTCTCTCTTTAATACTTATGGAGCTTGGAAGGATAAAGATGGGGAAGCAATAGTGAGATTCTTAATGGATAATGCATGGATGGGTGTTTTCCCTAATAAGAGATGCTGCTTTCACTCTACGGTATCTTTCTTCTCCTCGCTTATCTGACTCTGTCACTTGTATCAATTTGACGGGATTTTCGACTTCGGGATCTTCGATTTCTACAAAGCGCATTGTCGACCTTACACCGAAAGAATCACTACTTTCTCCCACTTTTTTTAAGATTTTGCGTGATTTTGTTCATCTGTAGTTTCATTATGTATAAACGTTTTTGTATTTGCTTATAAAATATTTTATTTATGCTGATTTTCATTTTTATTTTTGTCTCCAACGCTGTTTGCTTTCTCCACAATTTTGTTGACTTTTCCAGAAATGTTTTGCTTTCACCACTATTATTTTGCTTTCCCTAGAATTATTCTGCTTTCTCCAGAATTATTTTGCTTTCTCCAGAATTTATTTGCTTTCTCCAGAATTATTTTGCTTTCTCTGAAATTATTTTGCTTTCTCCAGAATTATTTTGCTTTCTCCAGAATTATTTTGCTTTCTCCAGAATTATTATGCTTTCTCCAGAATTGTGTTTGCTTTCTCCAGAATTTTGTTTGCTTTCTCCAGAATTATTAGCTTTATCTACATATTGTGCACTGAAAATGGAAAACTAGGAAAACAGACTGTGCAGTTAAATTCAAATTTGCACACCGACTAGCTCCTGTATAATAACCCTATAACTTTTCAAGTTTTATTCATGATTATTTTGACGTTATACCACCATCATATAAATACAGTCTCTGAAGGTATACAATACCGAAGGGTCGGCAGTGTCCCTCATTTGCTATGCCGGGAAGCAATCAAGCTGGAGAATATAAAGCTCCTCGTTGTTCAATTTCGTTGTTGTTGTCGCCATTCTTATTCCATTGACAATATTTTGAGCTCCGCTGGTAATCATGGAGCCTATGATGGAATTAGAAATTGTCCTCTCTCTCTCTCTCTTTCTCTCTCTCTCTCATTCTCTCTGGAAGTCAGGACCAATGCAAGATTAGCCTTTTGTGTCACACTCTCAATTCAACTTTCACCCCAAAATATACATATAAACGAATATAACTATGGTTCTCGTTGTTCTCATTTTGAAATAATTCTGCAATAGAATAATTTCCCTTCTTCCCCGCCACGTCAATATTGCTAATAACAGCATGAGTCCATTTCATTACTTTCGGAGTATTTCACATAATATTTTGCTTATTTTGCCGTCATATTTTTAATTTCAGACTTGATTAATAACACCAACAACGTAATTAATTTCCGGATTCCTTTTATATGTAAAATATTTCCCCCTAAAATTATTTCAAAAGGTCAAAGAGGTGAGTCTATGCCAAAAATAAATTTTTCACCAAAAGTTTTGTCCCACTTTCTCTGGAATTCTACAATCCGTCAATTCTGATCAATTTTACTTAAATTTAAAAACAAAAAAGTTTAAAATTCGCAAAGGTTGTTCTGCTACAGTTGAAATGCCAACAATACATATTTGAATTTTTGCATAAGAACAAAATAAGCTATACACTGTGTTATACTTGAACTACTACTACTACTACTAGATTGGGAGAAGTTAAAGGTTTGAAAAGTGCAAAGTTTTTAGAGCAGAGAAGCTATAAATATGCATTGAATTCCTATGTAGTGTCCTCCCTATGGTTGGAAGAGTGTGAGTGCGGGGAGTGAGGAATAAAGCTCTGGGAAATTAAACTTTCACCAGTCCGCACTGTGTATAATGCATTGGAAATGATGCGGCGGTGGATGGAGATGGAATAAGTTTGAACAAGAGAGAGAGAGAGCAGGGAGAGGGAAAGTGAGAGAGAGGGAAGAGAAAGCGAGAGACAGATAAGAGAAAGTGAGAGAGAGAGAGAGAGAGAGAGAGAAAGAGAAGGTGAAGGGTTTCAGGGAAAGTCTCCGATATTATTTAGTAATTTTGAAAATTGCACACAAAATCTCTGCTTTCACTTTGGGGATTGTAGATTCGGACGGGCGGTGGTGGCGGGAGAAACTATAAAATTTTAATGCTGCGGTTATTGAAGTGACTGTCAAATATGTGCCGTTCCGTTTTCTCTGCGAGGTGACGTTTCTGTCCCGAATAATTTCTTCAAATTTATATGTTACTTGTATCTATGTATGTACATATATGCACTGTAATAAGTGCATGCATTTTATTTTTTATATGGGAAATTGTATCCTGGCGGGTTTTTTATATGCAAAATTATATCCTGGCGGGTTTTTTATATGCAAAATTAAATTCTGGCGGGTTTTTTATATGCAAAATTGTATCCTGGCGGGTTATTTATATGCAAAATTGTATCCTGGCGGGTTTTTTATATGCAAAAGTGTATCCTGGCGGGTTTTTTATATGCAAAATTGTATCCTGGCGGGTTATTTATATGCAAAATTGTATTCTGGCGGTTTTTTTATATGCAAAATTGTATCCTGGCGGGTTTTTTATATGCAAAATTGTATTCTGGCGGTTTTTTTTATGCAAAATTGTATTCTGGCGGTTTTGTTATGCAAAATTGTATCCTGGCGGGTTTTTTATATGCAAAATTGTATTCTGGCGGGTTTTTTATACGCAAAAATTTGGACCGAAGGGTTTTTTATATGAATAATTTTGTACGGACGAGGTTTTTATATGCAAAATTGCGTACTGACGGATTATTTATATGCAGAAATGTGTACCAAAGTATTTTGTATATGTAAAATTGTATATTGACGGATTATACATATGTACGCCAATGCATTTGGTCCGGCTATAAATATTTGAATGTATATTGAATGAGGCCCTATCTCCTCCCATGCATTTTATATGTGGAGGTATTTCCATGTGGATGTTGAATATGTGTAGCATATTTACATATAGGTACATATGTATCTATACGTACATATAAAATTTGTATAATGTGTAGTGTGGGCATAAAAAGGAGAAAATAAATGGCTGAATTGGACGGATTAGGCGGTAAAAAATAAAGAGAGAGAGAGAGTGAGAGAGAGGGGCGCTTTAGTCGCCCCGTGACAGTGAGGAGGCTAAGTGAGTTATAATAAGTGGGAGAGGTCGATAGAACCTACCGCAATGATTAATGATATTTTCACAAATCCAATATTGAAAATTCTTTCCCATAAATCTTGCATGAAATTGATGAGAGATCCTTCCTCCTCACTTCCTTCCTCTCTCTCTCTCCCTCTCTCTCTTTACCTCCCATCAACTTATTCTCTCTTGCAGTACACGCATTTCCCGGTCTGTCCCTATCTCTCTCTCTCTCGTTCGGCCTGCCGGCCCCACTTTCCTCAGTCGTTTTTCAAAACTTAGTCGACCAGACCCTAACACCTTTACCAACAAAAGCCAATGCGACCATATCATTTTAGTCCGGCACACAGTCCGCTGTCAATTTAAGTTTGTCAAGGTTGATGGAATTTATTTTTAATTGGCAGAAGCATGCTATTTATTCTGTTGCTTGTGTAGAATAACTGGTTTTTTTAAAATGAAGGTTTTGTTTTTTAAAAGATTTACTTGTAAAATAAGTAAGGTTATAGTACTTAGGAAGTTGGAACCTTAGGCACTGGATGTCACAAATATTTTTTGTTTTTCTTATTCATTTTGTTATTCTTTTTTTGTGCTTTTGGCTTATTTTTATACCGTTTTGTATATAGTACAATTAACAAGTACAATTCATGCTACTTTCACCCCGTGGTTTTAAAATGGACTGCGGGTTTTCTAGTGTTTTAGGTAAGTTTTTTAGTGCTCCTAATTTGTTTTCTGGTGCTTTCACCATGTTCTTGTTGCTTTTGCCAAGTTTCCTGGTGCTTTCACCAAATGTTTTGGTGCTTTCACCAAGTGTTCTGGTGCTTTCACTATGTTTTTGTTGCTTTTGCCAAGTGTCCTGGTGCTTTCACCAAGTGCTTCGGAGCTTTCACCATGTTTTTGTTGCTTTTGCTAAATTTCCTGGTGCTTTCACCAAGTGTTTTGGTGCTTTTACCAAGTGTTTTGGTGCTTTCACTATGTTTTTGTTGCTTTTGCCAAGTGTCCTGGTGCTTTCACCAAGTTTTTTGGTGCTTTCATCATGCTTTTTTTCTTTTATCAAGTGTCCTGGTGCTTTCACCAACTGTTCTGGTGCTTTCACCAAATGTTCTGGTGCTGTCAGAGTTTTTTTATGTTTTTAAAAAGCGTTTTGGTAATTGGTCCAAGTTTTTTAGTGCTTTCACCAGCTTTGCAGTTGCTTTTACCACGTTATTTGTTACTTTTACTATGTTTTCTAGGAGTTCACCAGGTTTACAGGTGCTTTCACCAGAGCTTTTTGTGCATTCTTTAGATGTTTGGAGCTTTCAACAGGCTTTATCGTCCTATCACTTTAGGCTGTCTAATGCTTTCGCCAGGATTTTTGTTCTTTCACATAATTCTTTGATGCTTTCGTCAATTCACCCGTTTTTACAACTTTCCCTGTCCTTCTGTTGTTGTAACCAATATTCTCGTTCTTAAATCGTATTTTCACTTGTTTTTCTAATGCTTTCTCCAGGTTGTTTTAGTACTTTCACCAATGATTATACTACTTTCACCAGCTCATGTAATGCATGCGGCAATTTGTCTAATTGATTTCATCCGTTTTCTAAATATACATTCCTCTTATAGTTTTTTATTGGGGAAAATAAAGTTTACAAAAATGCTTTCACCTGGTTTTGCTAAACTTTTACCCTATCTTGCAATGCTCTTTTTTGCTGTTTTACAAAATTTTCTAGTTAATAATTTTTAATTATTGAAATAAGCGTTTCTAGTTTATT
>JAQGAK010001879.1:0-25574 GCA_034696945.1 Lipothrix lubbocki
AACTTTTATCAAGTCTCTAATCGTCACTCGAGAAGTCAAGAGACCATGGTGGATTAAGAAGTCTACGGACAGATGGTTAAGATATCTTGAGGAAATGGAGCACCCGGGCACTTGAAAACACTGTGACAATTCCTTCTAATCTATCTTAAATAACTATTCTTCAGGCGGAGATCAAAGATAAAATGTTTTTTTCACACTCTCACTTGTTAATTCACCCTGCATGGTTATTTCCTGATGAGGGCGCCTCGTCGCTCAGCAGTAAGAGAGTGTTTATGTATATATGTATTGATTAACTAAAATAAAATTGGAATGCTATTTCATGGGAAGAAAATATCCTTCTTGTTTGTTTCTCGGTCATAAATAATCCCTAGATTTTCCTTTGGTCCAATAAGTCATGCTGGGTGTTTTGTCTATGCTCACGGAATGGCTTCAATAAGACAGCGGGAACACGTGCTACAAACATAGACCTCCATGGCTTTTCTTTACTCTTTTTTTTCTCTCTCTCACTCACTATTGCTCACTCTATCTCCCTTTCTCATGCCTTTCGAACCATAGCTCGCCCGGCTCTTTTCCCCCGCATACGATCGAGAATAATGAAAAGAATGGCCATCCATATAAGGTTAAACAACCCAGAGCCATGTGTGTAGACGGTCTGACGAAGGACTGACTTTCTTCAGGAATTCTTCTCTTTGGTTGTTGTTTTCGTGGGTAATACACTCTACAGGGGTTTTCTCTTCCCACCAATAAGCCTTGCTTTAGGTAGGGAGCCATAAAGAAAACTGAAGGTAACGGGAGGGAATCACGCGATTATAAAATATCTACATTTTGCACTACTGCTGCGTTACTATTTTTCTCAGCTTTGGCTTTCCCTATCATAAATATTCTTGTAATTATTATTATTATTTTCCTACTCCCAACTTTCTTATATTTTTCAGGCCTCTTATTGATCCGCTCAGATTCACAATAAAATCATTAGACATTCCGGCCTTTTTCCTTTTCCAAATCCCAGGCCCAGTAATGAAAAAACTTAATTCGGCAAAGACATTTATGTTTCCTATATACAGTTTTTGTCTTCCTCGTAAAAGCACTCCCATAAATTGCCCACCAACCAGGAAACATTATAGCTTCCTTCCGTGAATCTTGCTTCGAACCGCAAAATAAAAGCGAGGCTTGTCCACCCAGATTTGTACTACAGCATAAAGTCCTTTTGTGGTAATAAAATTGAACGGGAAATCTGCAAGACTGAGAGCTAATGCAAACATTGGGAGGCCGAAATTCAAAGTGAATTTGCAATATTGACGCAGAGCAGAGAAATTCCGCGAGAATAAATTCGACAGCAGAAGCCTTGAAACTGCTACCAAGAGTGAATTCTGCGGGAACGGAATCGACAGCAGAATCCTTAAGAACAGGACTAAAAGCAAATAATGTCAGAATGTAAACTAATTTAAACAAAATATTCCAGATTGCAAAGTACACTAAAGCCAGAATGTAGTTTTAAATTACAAGGAATTAGAGAGATACATAGCTAAGATAATATGTACACAAATATGTACATGACCATCATTGAAGCACAAACAAATCATGTGCGTAAGTTGATACAAATAAAAAAAACGCGGAGAGGAAACATCCCGACTGCTCCTTCGAACAGGAACTAAAAATTTAAATTAGAATTCCATTCCGTTCAGTTAACTCCATACATTGAGTAAAGAAGCCGACTGGATTACATAAACTCATTAATGGACGAGGAGCAATTCAGCCAAATAGAATGGACTCCCTAACGTGTGCTTCAGTTCAAAAGTACTCAAGTGATAATTGAGAAAAGACTTTCCCAACTTTTCTATATGAGTTCCTCTATAGCGTATACACTCTATGTATACTTTCTTTTCTCAGAACTCCCTGTTCTCCAAGTTCTTCTCTTAAGCCACTCCAGACTAAAGACCAAGTCCAGGAGGAAAGAGGTTCTTGACGGAGCAGTGGCTACAAACAAGTGAAAAGTGTACAACGACAAATCTTTAAGTACGGACTGGCAAGTATTTTATATAGGTATGTACTTTTACTGTTTATCTACGCGCAGAGATACTTCTTTACATATGTACATATATACAATATATTTACAGTATGTTAACAGTACACTTACATACTTAAACATAGTCTACATCTTACAAAACTAAGTTAGATAGTATGTAGGTACATGTATCGTCCTTTACCATCAACCTAAACATGTATTATCTATAGTACGCTAAGTATATTTCTATATCTTGATAGAGCACAGACACACATCCGACACAGAAAAAGATACAACAAGCGAATAGCTCGTGCAGAGTTTAACTCTTTGGCATGTGACACCGCGGAGTCAGAGTCCACACAGGATGTCCAAGGAGTAGGATGATGGTGAGGACTAAGTAGATAAGAACAGCTCCTTTGGAGGCAATCCTTTATCCTCGTTTTTTCCCAGTCCATCCTTTTTAACTGGAGTTTTCCCGAACCGCATTTAATGCTGTCCTTGCCATAGGAAACTATGGTGGAGGAATCCCAAATGCACAAAGGTCAGGCATACTGATTCCATCAGGAAGTCACATACTCTTTTGGTACTGTCTTATATGTATATATCTTCTTTTCTTATACTGTTTTACATACTTTTACATATTTAGTCTATAGCCACATGTACAGATAGACACTTCACATATTAGGCTTGCACATAATATATATTAAATGAATTTAGTATCTATATAGATACCGGCAGGGGCATATACTATAATACTTGCATTAAGTGCATAAGCCACACAAATAATTGCATGTCGTATCAGTGCATACACCAGAGTGTATAGCCACCAGAGCAGAGACTAAGCACTACTTACCGTCTGCCGGGGTTTAAATGGTAACGTGTGAACTCCCAACTACTCTTGCCACCCCACGTGCTAGGAATATCAATCGAGGGAAATATTTTCTGCCAGTTTAACACTCTCTCAATTTATTCCCTACCATGCTCGATTTTTGCAATGAAGTTTCTTTCTGTCTCCCTCATCCACAACCAAAATGCATACTGTCTTCTACCCCGCGTACGAACAGAGGCTACTACAATTCTTCAGCAGTCTTATACAGAAGAAGAATTCTTGTTCACGACACCACCAATCCTAACAATGACAGGATTCCGGTGTCCGGATAGTCCTCTCTACATGAATCTAAAGCTACTTGGTACATGAATTTCTTGGGGAATATGAAGCAGTACATGAGTTTTTTCGGAAAATATAACATTTCAGGAATTTATTTAGGAACTTCATACATAATATAATAATACCTTCTATATAAGTTCACACATGAATTTCTAGGGAATGTACAGCAGCACTTGCTTTTGGAAATATAGTTTTATTTTCCTAACGCATGTTTCCTATTTCCAATTTCTGTTTTACACTTCCCCAGTGGTTTTTAGTAACTTACGGATCTACCATGAATTTGAGTACGAAACCTTTCCTTGATATAAACATACATATGAAGCATACGAATCTCTCTAAACTACAACAAAATCAAGATTTTCTGAGCAAAAAACGAAAGTTGTCAGACCAAAATAGTAAACAAATATGTACAATATTAGTGAATACTACTTCTCCATCAGCTTTCACACAAGAAGCTTTATGATTTCACTTGCTTACACTCGCACTCCTTCCTCAAGAAAAGAAAGTGAAAATAAGAGATACGTCGAAAGAAAAAGGCACAAGAAAAAGAAGAGAGTAGCTTGTCCTTCAAGCTTGGAAGCCTTTTTTTGCCTCTCGTCCACGTCCTTCTCCAACTGTCGCCGTCGTCGTCGTCCTCTCCAAGAGAAGAATGAAATAACAATTCGTGCAGAGGAAATATGTTGCTGTCGTGTTCTTTCAAGAAACATTCCTACGGAGAAAATTCCCTTTAAATTACGACAGTGACAAGAAGAATCCTATCCTTTCATCCACCTCTGATCTATGGAATATCGTCTCGGCGTCAAGTGTGAATCTGTTATTCAGCGCGTCTACAGCCTTCCCTTTCAATGCAAAACTATAGAATCTCAACAACTCACATGTAGACACACAGGCATGGGATTCATTCTGACATGTGGCCTCACATTAAGACTATCAAATGGAGATCAACAAACACCTTTCCAACTGACAATCAGATGCGCTTAGGATGTGTGTACAGTATCAGAAATAATACCGCATTTCTATACTTGTATAGTAGTGTGTACGACGGGAGGGGAAAGAATATTTCACCTTTACCGACGACTGACAATCCTTTAAAAAAATCCTTTAAAAAAGGATTGTCAGTCTTTTATGATGGGATTTTGAAAACCAAGGAGGCCTGAACGAAATGAATATCACATTTCCTATTATTATATTTCTAGCAATCCGTGACGCTATATACAATCCATTTACCGCGTATTGTACACACTGATTCAATGCCTTACTTTTCATGCAGATCCAACAATTTCATCGAAATAATACATTTTTGTTATAGATCCTCCTTATGTCCAATATAGACGCCATGTCTCATATAGATCCCATATGTTTTATATAGATCCAACATATGTCATAAGTACACATTTGACATATATGTCTCATAAATCCAACATAGGCTGACACTACTAGTTCTAGTAGCTATACATACTTAACTTTTCATGTAAGTACAAGTAGCTTCAGCTACAGATCCAACTGTACCTTATACATTTCATCCTGCGATGCTTCTATGGAGCTTCTTTGCATTTTTATTGTTCGTTCGCTTCGGCACCCGTCACTCAAGTCAGTAAAGCTTCGCACTATGTAACAAGCCCGTTGTTTACAAAGACGATATGGTGCTCAATGTAACTTTAAAGCTTGTCAGAGCTCCCAACCATGGCAACTAAGTTATTTTACATAATACCATGGAGGATGGAATTGGATGAAGAATTGGAGTAATGCTACTACCACACACTGTGAAATGCTTTCAAATAAATGACAAGATTATTTTGTATTTATATGTATATCATGTAATGGAAAAACCTTCGTACACTTGTTTGCTTTTACTATATTATACACACATGACACATATACATGCTTATCGTTTTATGCAACACTTCTTAAAAGTACAAGCATACCTTATAGCTGTATCGTATATGATTTATATGAAGATTATTAGTAGTATACAATATATTGTCAAGAATATAAAGCTAGAGAGACTTTACTACTAATAACTGTTACACAAACTCTCAAGCTTCACATACAAACAAAAGTGCATACAAAGCCATATTCATGCACACAACTGTGTATATCAATACTAAGAAATGTATACAAAGACTTTATGATTAGGAGGATTTGAATGTAAAATTTTATAGAGTATATGCTGAAAACGAATTTACTATGTATAGTATGATTTCGTAGAGAAAAACAGGTATTTGTAGAAGAAATTGATCGATTGTGACGTTGTTGCAAGAAAATTAGAAAATTTCTCCGACATGCTTGCCCCACAGTTATACTCTACAAAGTATGAGTCTACATGGAGAAAATGGAATAGGAGGAAGAAGAAGAACAGAGTGCGGGTAGGTAAATGAGGGTGACTTATATATACACGGGGCTTTGGCTAGACAGGGAAAGAGGGAGAAAGAGAGTTGAAGACACATAAGGAAAATCAACGAAGCTTGAAAAAAAGAGAAGAGAAACCGAAAGGCAGTAGTTTATGTTCCTTCTTATGTTAAGAGTACGCATGCTAAAATACCTGTACATATTATTAATATATATAAGTTATCCAGATTTCTTTTCAACATACAGATATACGATACATACCATACAGCTTTATAGACCAGTACCTAGAATTTATTTAAGGGACGGTGTAATAAGTATTATAAGTAAGTGGGCTCCGGGCTCTCTCAAGGCAACTCCGTCTGTCGTCTCCCATATTTCTCTCGCCCAACTGGAAAAACTTCAACTCAGTAATGTTTGCCCACTCATCGTTTTCCTCATGTAGAAAGTTAAAAGTATAATGTAAAGTATATATCTATGTGTTATGATTATAAAGTATATGGATGCTTTATGGAAGGAAGGGCTGTAGAAAAATCCGCTCAGGTAAAGTTTCTTCTCATTAAAGTTTCCACTACTGTGTGTGTTGAAATAATATATGAAACTTCCAACTCCATTTGAACTTAACCCTTCTAAATTTACTCATGGAATCAGATTCCCATTCTTTCCGCTAAAGCTCTGTATTCTTACAAAATTATTCAATTCCTTACGTCTTTTCAACGTTTCCATTCAGCTCTATACTGTTTCCATTCAAAACCTCGTTTTTGAGCTCTATGAAAATTCTACAGAATTTCTCAAATTTTCTAACAACTTTTCAAGTCCATTCAATTCAAATCATTAAGAGTCGTATGGTGTCGAATTGTATAAGCTAAATTTCCCGTTCGTTCTAATTAAGACAATATTCGTGGCTGTAAAAGCTTTTACATTTAGATTTATTTTTATACATTTACAGATAGAGCAGCATTCATAATACCCACAGTATATACATAGAGAATAACATATATTGTACATAGGTATATCCACAATAAACCCAAACAAACACTAATAACTTTGGATGTCTGCAATTTAATCTTGGGGTTAAAAATAAAAATTGTCAGGTTAACTCGCTACCACTTTCCGGTCCAGCATAAATTTTTTCACAAAAAATTCCGTGACTTCCACGCCTTTCCACTTCTAGAGAAATATTTACTCTCCGTAGAGCTAGCAGCGAGTTATTATAGAGACTCTGCCTATATGAAGTGTTCACCTGGGCGCAAACTTGGTGTTAAAGTTTAATGTGCCTAAGAACAGGCTCCAATCTAATAATTTTTCACATGAAACAAAAATTATCCACTCCTAAAGCTCCAACAAAGTACTTGAGTCTTGTTGGCTCTCGCCATGACAAGTCTGTCAACATGCAATTTATATCCTTGTGTTTTCTGGTGTGTCGGCTCTTGCGAGCTCCATGTGTGTATTACTTTTGTATGTCTATGCACACTATTCCTTCTCTTGTGCTACTTTACAACTTCAAGTCAAAACTCCAAAACTCTCTCATGTACCAACAGCAGAGAAACAACGCCATGTAGAGAATAAGTGTATGTAATTATACATATACCTTATATGCATGGGATATGCTTAAGAAAATAATAAGAAGTCCTGAGATAAAATGAGAGCCACTGAGAGACAGTTTGTGTAAAGAAGGAGTAACAACTTCGAACATGATATGGAGTTCAGCATGGCGGAATTTGGTTAAAAGAATTTGTTCGAAGAAAGTTACTTTACACTACTAAAGTGGTCGTTTCCATATACCACTGCCTTTACATTGCATGTTAGCACTGACAAGGCAACGGTAAAGGTAGGGGACATGAAAGGAGTGAATTTGAAATGAAACCACACATTAGGTCCAAGTTTATTTGCAGAGATGGATATCAACATGGAAAACCGATTTGCACATGCAATTTGTATGAGTGGTTATCAGTCTTGATTGTAAACTGCCGTCGTCTTGTAACCCGCAAGGAATTGGTCTTCTGTATAGAGTATGAGCATAAGAAAATATAAGATGGACAGAAATATGCGTGTAGGGAAATGCGAAGAGTAGAAATTTACAGAGGCGTAAGCTATAGTGGATATATACTGAAAAATAAACCGGTAGAAATATATTGAAAAACATGCCGGTAGAAGTATAGATATTGTTAAACAAGCCTGTAGAAACATACAGAAAAATAAGAAGAGAAGAAATATACATTGAAATAAGCCGGTAGAAATACATGCGATGGGAAATAAGACAAGGAGAAATGTATACGTGGGGAAGTAAGACCAGTAGAAATATATGCGTGGAGAAATAAGAAGAGAAGGAAAAATGCGTGAGAAAGATGCATACACATGAGTTAACTGTAAGAAGCGTAAGTAGGATACGTGACGGATGTTCCAAGTGAAAGCATACTTATACGTAATGAAGGAAGATTCGAATCGTGGAAACGACCTAAAGGAGGCAATAGCTTCCAAACAGCCAAATCCCACGTGACTGATAACTTTAATTATTTAGCTGTTATTTCCGTGTACGGAAGGTACACAGTAATGATGTTTCAATCAGTAGTCTTTATATACAAAGTCTGTTATAGCGCACTGAGTAGCTTGCCTTCTATGTATATAGCTTTTATACAAAGACAATCACTCCCAGATACAATTACGGCATAGCCCCGCCGTGCTCTCATCTAACCAAGTGGAACCAATAAGTCAAGCTAATCATCCCAATAAATTGGAATCCCCTTTTTTAAAAAAAGTTCCTATACTTACGCCAAAAAAATTGCATGTCAAAAACATTCAATTGTGTACGCACACGAGATCCACATCGTTCTCCCGGCTGATGACTTGTTTTTTTACTTCATGGAAGGAAATAAGATTTACTGTACCACTGTGCCGGGTGAGAGTCCGAATGACGACGTTTCTTATGTACGTGTGGTCAATAAAATTTCGCCGTTTTCTCTTTTATTTCTACTCTTACATGTGTATTAACCGCCATAAAGTACAAGAAAACAAGTCAATTTTGCGGAGGAGTGGAACTTTCCGACGCGCGACGTTAGAGTCTAGTGTATAGCTGGAGTGTAATAAGAGTCCATGTGGAGACAGTAGGACTGTAAGAAAATGTGAGACGGAAAAATAACTATGAAGCGAAGCACAAGCGATAAGACACGCCACCCGCTGCAAATTGTTCCTGTCTGCCTCATCCACCCGCAAATCCAACTTTCCGCTGGACCTAAATTCATTTTTACCTCCAACTTTTTACTCCATGCCTAAGTCTTTGACAGGCTTAGCTTCCGTGTGCAAGACAACTACAGTAGTAGACTTTGCAACTTCTATATATAATAATAGAATACTAAATTCCCTAAATCCGCACACGAAATTCTCTCCATAGGAAAGTATACAAACCGTTCTAAAGCCAGTATACAAACTGTCTTAAAGTCGGTATACAAATTCTCTAAATATCCCTTCAGGTCATTTTGTAAATCGGTGCTCACAAGTCTGTAAATCGCAATCCAAACTGTAGTACAACGTTACTTAATGTCGTGCTAAAACGAAGCAACGACTTTCGTATTATGTAATACATACAAATAAAACTGTAATTCAACAGAACTACACAATATAATACACTGTATAAGAATATACAAATACAAACCGAACTCTCTACCACCGTTAATTCTTGTATGTTTTGAAGGTTGCCGAAGCTTCATAAAGTCAAACCAACAATGTTCACAACAGTGTTACATGTTTCACAGCTTGACTATATGTGTTCTGTATCTTTTCTGTATACTTATGTATACTGTATAAGCACAGCGAGAACCGCAAAATGGCCAAAACGCTACACACATTTGGTGTAGCACATCTTTTCCTGGCACCACAGACTGTCAGGGCACTAGTGCAGCATGAAAGAATATTGGACTTTGACAATGT
The DNA here is from genome assembly GCA_034696945.1 of Lipothrix lubbocki. NCBI lineage: Eukaryota > Metazoa > Arthropoda > Collembola > Symphypleona > Sminthuridae > Lipothrix > Lipothrix lubbocki. Next base: position 9,447 of record JAQGAK010001879.1, read on the forward strand.
AGTCGACTTAGCGGGGAGTCTTACACGTTACGGTTACTTTCTTTTAGTTGTTTGGACTCCGTCACACTGAATGGAACGTGTAATAGTGAAGGTGGGTGTGGGCTATGGAAAAAGTCAAAAGCTTTTCTAACAAGAACTGAAACGAGTCCTAGGGAAGTGAATACAAGCTACAAGTAGCAAATGCATATATTCTAACTGTTATTTGTATACTATAAAAGCACATCAGTATAAGATGAAAATGCTACTATAGCGAGCATAATGCGGTGAAATGAGAAGTAAATATACATAATGTATCTATATGTATATAATCATATACATAAGTATACATTAAACAAAAGTCTATGTGCAGCTTAAAGGCTTCGCAAGTACATGTGTCAGTGGATGGAAGATGGTGCAAAGAGTCTTGGGATTAGAAGCATCTACATATGCATGTGCCCCAAAGTTGAGGAATGACTATAATATTAAAGTCCCATAAGCCCCGGTTGTAACTTGTACTTTACTTTGATCGCTGGGTGGTTCCTTTCCCTTCCTTGTTCGAGCTCTTCGCCCCGTCCCTGCAGTTATCTCCACAGCTACATACAAGACACAGCACATCAAGGAAAAATACCCAAAGTTTCACACGACGAGACGAGATGAAAATGCTGTCCCATTGAACATTCATAGGTTGTTACATGATTATTACCAACCGTTGACATTCTCATCGCTCACCAGTAGCAAACACAAGGAAGAAGGATAACAAAGAAAACAGGTTTTTTCACTGGTGGTGGGCACGTGGATATGCCACAGTACACATAATGACACTATAGGAGATATAATATTATAGATACTTATGCGCTAATGCTTGCTGTCATATACAAATATAATGCTCATAGCTTCATATACAAAAATAATTCTCATGGGTTTGTAGTATACGAAAACAATTCTCGTGGTTTTATATATGAAAATAATTCTCATAGTTTTATACGAGAAAATAATACTTGATTTTATATGCAAAAATAATAGTTGGTTTAATATACAAAAATAATACTTGGGTTTTATATACAAAAATGATACTTGGCTTTGCATACAAAAATAATACTTGGGGTTATATAAGAACCCTGCTAGCTTCTAGCTTCAAAAGGTTGCCCTTATGCAGATGAGAAATATCAAACTGATTACGTAATGTCACCCTACCTAAATACCAAATTCAATTTCTCGTCATTTCCAGCATCTGAAAATGTGAGAGAAACTAGTTTAAAAATAACAAGGAGACAGTTTATATAAGTACATGTGTCTCGGTGTTTTATGGACTATAATGAAATGTTGAAGGTTCAATATTGGAAAATGAGCATGTCATTTGCACGCTCTTCCGAACGGATTTTCATTGTGGTTGTACTGTGTACATGACGAGGATCGACGGGAGGTCACATTTTTCCTTGCGATTACAGGACGATGACGACAACCGACCGTCATAAAATCAATCTTTGACTTTCATAACCTCACACGTATAAAGTAAGTATGTATAGCTTCCTTGATCTTTTAAAAAATACGAGCTACATATACGACGAACAACACAAATGCTGTGTTTGTATTATTAATCCTTGCGTATAAGTATTTCCTCTCGGTAATGGGACATAACACGAGTTTTCCATTCCCAAGACATTACTTTGTTGGATTTAACTGTATGCGGAAGCTCACAATAGCAATGTAATGAGCGTTCGTTACAGAGTAATATAAAAGTCACAAAAGCTAAAGTTCAGTGGACCTAGCACAGAGTTATTTACTTTCGAAACCTCATCAATTTCTATTACCGCTACAGAATCAAAGTCTCTCTATATATGCCCACCTTTTTACTAAATCCGATATGGCACGCCCGACGATGACAAGGCTCAATTAAATATGTAGGATGATGTGAGGGAAATGCATTACTATTGCTGAAGACATGTAAACTTGGTGCGTATAGTTATTGAATGTAATGAGAATATGCCCTGGCTACGGGGTACTAAATGACTGACGAAGAAAGGGTACCGCGGGAGTTGTACATGGACGGCTATTATGACGTCAAATGATAATTGCTGTCTGAACTCTTGGTAATTATTATGTAATGCTCCGACATATTTGCGTAATTTGACTTGCCCCATTATCGTCATTATAAAACCCGGCGGTGTCTTGTAAGTATTATCAGTTTGAATGGCAAATTAAAATTGCTCCACCAACTTGTAAAGATACTAAATTGAGCATATCATTACAGATATCAAGCATATAGCACAGCTAGAGTAGTAGAGTAGCAGTAGAGAGTATATAATAAGTATACATATAAGCATCTATAAGCATATATCTAAATATTCAGGGCTTAAAAATCATTCGTATAACAAAATCCAGAGTTTCACAATTATGCACTCGTGTTTGTAGTGCACACATACAAACTTATGGGAAGGTTCAGTGCGCGATGCGATAACAAAAGTTTAAGTTTGATATTTGCGGAATTTCCGGAGGCAGCAGTAAAAGATGAAAAGAGTCGGAGGAGAAGGTGAAGGGACGGAAGTGACATTGAAAATTATGCAGAATAAATCACTGAAGACGAAGGGTAAGGAAGAATTAAATCGTGGAAGAAATCGACAAACTTTTCCATCTTTTACCCATTCGAACATCCGTGAAAATTTTCTTATTTTATGACCACACACATGGAAGTCGTTCCCTATATATACGTATGGGAGAGCAAGGAAAGGAGTTCAGAGCAAAGAGCTGCCGAGTAGCTCTACAGGCTTCAGAGTAACATTTGCACTCAATGTACTTTGCACAAATGCAATGCACCCTCAGAAACTACTACGGAAGGTTATTTACAACCCCCATATCTCAAACTCCAGTAGTGTCCGAATAGGCACACATACCCTTAAGGAAAGCCGTCGTTACCGGAAAATGCGAGTCATTCCAAGGCTTTTAAAGAGCATCCGAATGGCATGGAGAATACTCACGAGAGTACATATAGTACGAAAAAAATCGATGCAGATGGAAAATTCCTCGAAAAAATTCAATATCCTATTCTAAGAATCTCAAATATGATAATGTTCATTACGATCATTATTTTTATGATGACTTCCATTTTCCCCAGCACCACATTCTCTTATTCGCCCGTAGCCTCCGAAGAAAAGAAGATTGTCACATCTCGATCATAAACTGGAGTACCTAATACAGCCTCTGACCTGCTTCCCATCATCTTCAAAGACACAACCATGCATGCCTGTGTATAGGGAAAAGTGGAAATCAAGCCGAACAAAGTCAAGAGTAAGCCCGTGTCATAAGCAGTGTGGATACTTCTTATGGTTGAGGAAATGATATAAATAGGGAGGCAGACAGGCAGTCATGTTTAATGAGCCGAAGGCTAAGATGTCACAATATCAGACGATATGGCACCAAATACACCCTTGGAGCGAGCCACATTATGTATACCCGTAAACATCAGAGACGTACCCAAGACGGGCCTAAATTGACTACATAAACAAGCATGGAGGAGAGGAACAGAGAATAGGAAGAGCTTCAAAAACAAGATACAAAGTTACTCTTGACTTGACAAGTAAACTACGATAATAGACTTTATATTATAGAATGTCCAGGCACGGCGTTTTTATTCAAGCCTCCCATATTCCCTGCCTAATGATCCCTTGCTCTTTCAAAGAAATCGGTCCCAACCTTGTCGTATCACTGAACTTTAGACTTACTCTGATGCTCCTTTTTCCATTTGCCCATTCAGGCATCTTAAGAAAAACCTTGCAAAAGACTCTGAAGAAGGTAGTAGATCCGTATGTACAGAACTTGCAAATGACTTAGAGATAGTCGATTCGCAATGCTGATACTCCAAAATGACGTTATGTACCAAAACTTGAAGATATACTACTAAAAAGATAGTTGATAGGCTATATTCTATACCCCAAAACTACATGTCTTTATCAAAGTTTGATACAGTAGCTGTCTCCAAAGGGCAACATGAACATTTAAACTTTTAGCTACAAGTATCGTCACATCAAAGACAACCATTATTGAAATACTGGAGCTCAAAGACTTTTGGGGGATAGAATGCCGTAGGAGCTATTGAGAGCTGTTGATAAAAGCTGTTTGTAGGAAAGCAAGGATAATAGAGAAATGGTAATTACCAAGTAACTTTTGAGCTTCGTGTCGATCCATGAAAAGGTTAAAGCTGGCCAGGACGGCTGAAGTTATCCAAAGTTGTTGTAAGAACACAAGGATCAGGAGTCGGCTGAATAACAAGGCTCTCGGTTTCCCGTACGAGAACTTCGCACGGAAAATAAGTGTAAAATCACGTATCAACATGTTTTCGCCTCTAATGTCCCTCCGGTTTATGTACAGAAACACTTCTCTCTTCGGTTTCAAAACGTGAACCAGTGAAATTCTGGACGAGCCGACCAAATGTTCGATCGGGAAATTAAAGCAAGCAGAGTATTTATTACATATGACGCTTATACATTTTTATTATGTAAAAAAGTATTTATATAATCTGCGTATGCAAAGTCAATTATTTCAGTTCCAATTCACGTTCAAAGAGATTTTGAACAACTTGCAACTGCAGCTCGTTTGGATGATGGCGATGATGATATAAATTCCAAAGAGAGAGATGTTTTATGTGAAAAAGTTTTCACATTTTGGAAATAAAATAATGAATTTCGTCTGCATCAGTAGTTCATTCTTTGTATAAATATCTCTTAGTAATTGTCCAAATGCATACAATAGTCGTTCGCCCAGACTATTAAAGTGCAGTCCACTCGACTTTATGAAAGAAATAAGTATATAGTAACTTTGTTAATTTCAGTGATTAGTAGTCTCTTCTAAAGTTCTAATGTTATTATGATCGTTCACAGTGTAATGCTCCTTTCTTAATATGTGCACATAGTTCAGCTTGTTATAAGTTCTTGTCTTCAAAATGTTTCTTGCACTGTACTACACAGCTCTTGTGTGTTTTAAATGTTCACATATTCTGGTGAGATATAGGAACAGAGGGTTGTAAGATTCGTGTTACGCACAAGATCTTGGCCGAACAAAGGTAATAATTTAGCTATTATCTGGATATTGCTGACACATAAAATTCACTGCCAAACACGTAAACTTGTACTAATCGGAGCTGAAACTTGCTCTCCTGTCCACAAAACTTTGCTCACTTGCGCAATTATTATTGTTATTTGAATGACAATGACAAGTGCCGATTCACTTCTTGAAAACTTTTGGATCTGCTAGTAACTTCATAACCACAGTTTAATAACAATTGGTAGTCATCGTTTATGGGACGATGATCAATTTTATCGCCGTTTACAGAAAGTGCTCATATCGTTGAAGAACATTGGACACGTAACTTCATTTTGGTTTATGGCAAATGACTATTTTTATAAAAAAATGAGTTGGTAGTTTAACAAATGATGAAAGTAGCTTCAATGGTAATGTACCGACTGAATGAATAACTTTCAGGTAGTAATTTTATATGAAAAAAAACAGTACGCACAAGTTCAGATACCTTAATCTATAATGTTCATCCTCCAGGTGTCAAAAAATTCTCAAGTTATTGACACGACATGTGAGAACGACTGTGTATAATATAATAATGAGAGACAGCAGGCGAGAGCGAGGAGACGCAGACAAGTTGTCCCGAAGAAGTCGTGAAACGGAATAGCCGCCAATGTGAAGTGTGAGGGAAGAAAAACGTGGAGGCTCTACGTTTTACGTAAGAGTGCTTCTTCCTAAGTGTTAAAGTCTCCTGTACTACTACTACTACGACTATACACAGTCACTTACATAAATTCAACTCCTCCGTATACAAACCAAGTCCTGTCGTCGTCATTGAAACACAACGAGTGAACGTATTTGGTGAGGAATATACTTGTTCCTCCGTAAACCTTTGCAACCCTCTCTCCGTTTTGTGTTCGCTTCCCCCCGCACATGAGCATTAACCTATTATTATTATACGATACACACGGTGAAAGATTGGAGTCAAATGTAGGTACCCGGAAGGTAGGAGACTTCAGACCTGGCCAGTCACTAGTTCATTGAGGTTATGCTTACCATGCTGTCTGAGAGATTCTTAAGCTAATTTTTAAAAATTAATACTTTAGTACTTATAAACACACTACTGCAATCATCCCCAAAGCGGTACAATACTTAAGAAAATACAATAAGTGAATGTCGATACAACTTCTTGTTTAACACAAACTTTCCTCATTGAAAAAAGGAAGCATTTGAACTTAATTATTAGTTCAAATATGCTGAATACAGTTAAGACTACTATAAACTACAATGTAGGTATGTTTCTACCGATGAAGATTCATATTTCCATTGTCTTGCTATACTCTCTTGCAGTTGTCTGTCAGAAAATGTTCACACAAAAAATTGGATGGCAGTATTTTACCATATTTAGATATACTTCTTACAAGTAAGTGGAAAAAGAGCCTTTTTGCATCGGAATAATCTTTTGTAGGTTTTTTTGAAACTGAGATATTCTAGTTGGTCTATGAAAGGGGGGAAAACTATCCGAAATGGAATAAACGCCATGCGTTTAAATGCACATAAATTTTCAGCTCAGATAAGTTTTCACGTTTTTGAGTTCTTTTCCCCAATGTTTTGTTGTCCCGAGATGTATTTCCGTTCTTTTCCTTATTCGTCGCTCTTCCTAAAATGTATTTCATCCTTGGACATATATAAATACATAGGTATGTACCTATACTACATTTGGGTCGTATGTACATGTGTTTCAATATTTGAACATGAAAGGTTCACTTATTGTATCCTAATATTTTTCTAGAGAGAATATTTGTTTGCATAACGTTGAGCTTATGCATAATAGGTTACGTGAGGAGTTCTTCATACAAACGTTCACTTATGTATATGCTGAAATTATATGTAAAGTTGCAGAGCATTGTGCGAGAGTGATACTTTTTTGAAAAAGAATATTATTACACTCATGTCTCCGAGAGCATTTAACCGGAAGATTGTTTATCAGAGAATTATTTGAACTGGAGAAAGTTTGCATTTAAATTTAAAACCGAAATTTTATGTGCAAGAAAGTGTATGTAGGATAGAAGTACGCCAGGAGCTTTCTTCCGTCGTCTTCAGCATTGGGAAAAACGTGCCTTGGCAACTTCCAGCTGGTGGAAAACTTGCATTTAAATGAACTGGGGGCAAGGAGTATTAAAATGAGAAATGGAGCTCGAACGAAAAACGTCATAGTATAACTTACTTTATACAGGGATGCTTAGGTTCGAAGCTTTGGAATAGAATATTTGTGCTGCCATAAGCAATGTTCACATTCAAATTTTAACCCTTGCAATTTCAATATCCCAGAGACGCTTAAAAACTGCAACTATATTTACAGGAAATGTATAATATATACAGGGTTTATGCAATGTATAAATTTTTATTTAATGTTATTGCTGAATTTCGCGCCCTGAAAATTTAATTAGTTTTACTTGCCTTGACATAAGTGCGTTACTCTAAATTTACATACCCAAGTTAGAACAATATAATAGACTTTAATTTTAGCACACAATGAAGATGAAATGAGGATTTCGAGGAAACGAAGCCATTTGTACAATTAGCAAAGTTCTCTGATTGAAAACTATCAAGCTCTGTTAATTGTGGATACTCTAAACAAGACTTGTATTATTGGAATACAAAGGGAATGCAATTTAGAAAAAGTTTCCTTGCTCTCTCTCCCACTCCGGCAACCACCTTGTGTATAGTTTTAGCTCAGCTGAGATGATATTCCGGAGAAACGCCTGAAATGAAAGGCCTAATTATCAACTTACTAATTACCCAGTTGGCAATGCCACTTTTCAAGGGTTGCGGGATTCTTTAACAGACTTTTACTTCTACGTATCTACATCAATGTAAATTTCCAGTCACTACTGTTTTGATCTCTACAGCCAACTTTTCATAAAATAAAGGATCTACAAGTATGCACCCACATTGTGCAAATCATGTACAATGTATGCTTCATGGTATGCTCTAACTAGACTGGGATCTTCATGTTAAATATATCTATAGCTTTTAGGTCTCCATATATATCTATAGCCTTACTTGGTACGCTTTCGAGCAAAGAACACACTCAATATGAAGCAACTGTGAGTGGTTAACATAGGCCGTAGTTTTACTGCTTCTCACTGCGGTTCTGCTGGGTTTTGTTGAAACTTTGAAAATTGAACTGAAGTAAATGGCTTCACACAAAATTAGCATCTCTTTGATAAATTAAAGTTGAACCTATACTGATAGTTATACATTAACCATGCGTCTGCAGAAAACGGTTACTTGCGTAATTTCCCTTCTTTGCACCCAACACTTTGGGTACTGAGGCATTGTGATTCTCCATAGTAAATGCTGAGGTACGTAGAAGAGCGGGAGATATTATTATGGATTATGTAAAATCCAGACCCTGCGTGTACTTGAAGATCCTGACAATGCGTTCAACAGCATCAAAAACGCGTGCACTTTGATAAGCTACATGATTCTCTTCATGCAGTTATATCCTTCCTTATTACAGGTAGTGTGAACATGTGAGAATGATAAATTTAGGTATAGACTGTATGCATACACAAGGACGCACATACTTATATGTCAAAATGCAAAGTGCTGACGATGAAGCCCCACCAAAGAAATTCACGCTGGAACCAACCACCTGTGTATAATTACGGTTGTGAAATTAAAATTCAGTTCCCTGGAATTTTCCTATTCGGAGAACCTCAATACATAGAAGAAACCTTATAGTATATTCACCTATGGATTATATTTCTTATAAACAAGAAGTATGCTTGTATATGAAAGGCATCTAAATATAGATGATATTACATATATGTATAAGTGCACACCCTTCTTCATAATTATACCTGTAAAATAATGGTTGATTTGTCAAAAACAGATCCTTTGGCTTGAACACTCCTCTTCTCTTTAGTAGACGTGAAACCTTCATTTCACCATGGTTCCTTTTGTGTGGTTTTATATTTGCTAGCTCAGACATTCTGACTGATTGCCTTTCATTTTATTAAATTACGTTTACATTCCTTCTCATTCTCACTCGCTTTGATTTGATAGTAATGTCAAAGCTCTGACTTTTGGTGTTTCACAATACCACCAGCTCATATAATATTCAAGCTTGAAAGCTCTTGGAGAATGGAGCTCAGGGATTTAGAGATGAATTCCGAGTCTTGGGAAATATTAATTGCAGCGCTGTGATTGTCAATAGTTTTGAACCAAATATTACGAGACTTACTTTCCACGTTTTACGCCTTCGAAGCCAGGTTTATTGCATTATAGTTTGCATTCAAAAGGTTTCAGCAAATTTGAACTGATTGTCGACTAGTCAAGCTACAAGGGACAAGATTTTCGTGTGTATTTCAAATATATCATAAATCGCAGTAGTAGCAGACTTCCTCTCCTCCAGTGCAGCTTCCGTTTTCCGGCTAAAATCATACCATTCCTGATGAACAAGTGCGATTTCCGAAGATTTCAACGTGTCTCAGATTCTAAGACTCCGTAAAGTATCATCTCTATTATCGATTATCGGGGAGAAAATCTGTACCACACATAACCAATACTATCATGAAAGTTAAAGGAGTTTTTCAATGATCCTTCACATAATCTCCAATGCTTTAATGTTGGAATCGTGGGGGAAAATCTTGAATATGTACCCCCAAGAAAAAATGTTGACAAAAGCAGTAACTGAAAGCTTGACAATGGCAAAATGGAATCACTGACTCAGTTTGAACAAGTGGGACTTGTATTTTACTTTGGGAAGAGAGCTGGGCTGACAGATTGAATGCTAAACTAGAGTTTCATGTGTATAATTCCAAGGGACTTTAAGTTTATTTCCGAGCATTTCTTATGCATGTAGAGCACCCTGGAGAGCATGAAGAACGAGAGTTTGCGACCTTTGGGGAAATATTAAGGGGAATATTCTACATGCTTGCATATAATTTGTACAAGTACAATGTTGTATGTAAGCCGATCCCAACTGTAGCATTCTAGTAGGCTCGTATCTACAAACAGATGCAGTAAGGAATGAAATAGATTCAAAAGCCACTGACTGCAGCAATAAGACTCGACTGTCAGAATGTATGCAATGCTTTGTAAGTGGATACGTTTATGCTTTTTCTTTGACTTGTAGTAGCAACAACAACTACTACCGTTGAAGCTCGCTGCACTCTTCTTCTTCGAGCTCCTGCACAGAAGCAAAATTGAATTCCTGACTGATGTACCTAGTAGGTAGGTATTACACAAATATATACTACCTTCTCCTTTGAATCTTCTGTTGCACTATGTCGCATCGGATTGCAGGATTTCATGTATTTGATGATGAGGAGACGACGACAGCAGGGATGACCGAAAAGAGAGAAGGGCAGATGAGAAAGCATGGGTGTATGTGTGTGTGCAGGAGCGACACGCGGTCTTGTTGCCATCATCACGTCATGGAATTGTATAGGAAGACCAAGCAATGACGACAACGTGCACGCTGGGACACACAACAAACGATCAACTGGAGAAAACGATTCAGGAAATTACCACACATATGTTCTTTGCAGACGATGACTGTACTGATAGACACCCCTTTCAATCTTACCTTCAAGCTCACTCCTCTCTTTTTTCTGTCAACACACGTACTCTCATATTCTCTCATGGTACTCTCATATATACGGAGATGAGGGTGTAACAATGTATGTTCAACATGGAAGATTATATTTGTGCATATGAGAACATGCATTGTAGTTGACTCTCCATATAAGAACATGTATTGTATTTTCGTCATACAAGAACGTGTACTCGTAAGTACAATATGGTGTACCTACGCAATTTTTATGTACATGTCTACTATATGGAATGTATGTATACCTGTATAAGATGGTAAACATCTATTACTACATTTATTATGTACCCTACCCATCAGCTTTATTCGCTGTCTCTCTCTCTCTCTCGGAGCTCCAGGTTTGATACAAAGTCAAGGGGAATACTATCTTAAGAGCTATGTTTCAACACATTCATACACACAAGAGTCGAATCTCCTGGCAACAGCAAATGATATTCCTTTATACACAGTCCCCATTATACTAATATACTCAAGTCCAATCTGTGAACTACGTGAGCACACATATATTGGCTCTTTCCTCGCCGTCTATAAATCACTCAAGTGGCACGCTGCAAGATACTGTTGAACATTTCCATGAAATCGGAAAGTCGGTGTCATCTTTTTTGTATACAAGCTTCAGTTATTCTAGGAATGTTGCACGCATATTTGTTTATTATGTATTTCCGTACAGCGGTGTATGAATTTATCATACATTCGCTTAATATGGTACTACATGTATTTCTGTATTTGCACATATACATACTTGCAGGTATAAAAAACGCACTCCTACACGCACACACACACACAAAATATCTAGTTATTTACTTTGTTACTTTCTCACATTTCCATGAAAGGAGTCCACATTTTTTAAATTCAACTTTTCAAACATTTATTTGCTTCACATCTTCTTGTATCTTGCTCTTTTTACTTGGAACGTAATCTGATTTAATTCTAGACCTCCTGAATTAATTCTCTTGAGAACTTTTATTTTCAGGGCTCAAGACGCAAGCCTTTATCTGTATTGTATTACTTATTATTACCTAATGTTATAACGATTTCCACATAATGCATTGTCCTGGTAAACAACACTAAGTAAGAGACTCCTCAAAGTTCCTCTTTTACACAAAAAGACAATCAAATTACACGAATATAGTATTTCACATGATGCCACCTGGTCTGCTCTCAGCTGTCACCTTGTTGTCTTCACCTTTTACACGCCTTATAAATTGATCCCAACTGAGGCTCGGGTTACAAAGTACATTCCAAGTCAGACGTTAGAGCATGGTAGTATCAAATTGCAGTGGTCCTATATTTGCAGCATTTATTGATTAGCACGTACATAATACTTAATTGCATCTATGAAAATTCGTGTATAGCTTGTAGGGGAGCTAAGCTACAATTTTGAAGCCACGAATAACATATATGTACAACGCTTATACTGTATAAAGCACAATCAACTTCGTTCTTTTCCCATAAGCAAAATATACTTCAGCCGAGTAGGTAATAGTTGGAGCATTTAATTAATTTCTAATTAAACAGTTGTTAATATACCAATAAACTTGGTGAGATTTGCTTTTCCGAGGGATAGATGATCTCCTTTGATTGAGAGCTTCCAGCAATAAGAACCATTATTTGATTCTAAATTAAGTCTTCATAGTCAAGCGAAAATCATGAGATGCAACATATAGCGATATGTAAACGTTGATGTTTTACCCAAAATTTGTCGAAGTACATATAGTGATTGCAATATATTAAACTATATGTATTGCATTATAATAGGAGAATCATATATGAATATTTATAGTCAGCATGAAAAGTAATATATAAGTGTTTAAAAGTTTGTCAAATTTACTACCTGAGTGATCGAAGTTATACTTCTCATTTTCAGCCCCGGGGTTTGTAACCCTTTCTATGTATGTACAGCCAGCCAGATATAATAAGGATGTAACTAATGATACTACATTTGCATCACCATGCGTACAATTACCGGCATGAAATCTATGCATAGTAGAGACCTTTCAATAGAAATCCACCAGAAAGCTTTGATGAATTTGAGAGAAATGAGCATACAGTCTGGATTGGAGCATCACCTTATTTCATGTATAAAAGTGTAGTTGATAGATCTGGAAAAAGCGTATATGGATACCCCAAATAACATAAATACATATGTGTCTGTAGGGTATTGATATTTATACACACTGCATGGTCGACTGGAAGAATTTCATTTCATCATTATATTGTAATACAAGCTTTACGGAATCACTTTGGCAAATAATCATCTCGTTTGAACAGATTTCCTATATTTCACTCCCCCTCGGCACGTTTACATCAGTGGTGTGTTCAGGTCCCATGGATGAGGATGATAGCATCTCCCGGATTCCGACGCCCACTTCTCTGTATAACAGAACTTTCAATACATGAGACTATTTGGTCGAACGGAGAAGATAGAATTGAAAATTATCTTTGCGAATGATGTGCCCAAACGCTGCTGGCTCAAGTTTACTTTGGAATATAATTAATGTCAAGTTTCCAATCAGAAGGCAGGAGATAAACCAGCAAGTTTAACCGGATTACTACCATTCCGTTGGTTATTTCCCTGATTAATATGCACAGTTTGGGTGAGATTGTCGGTTTAGTTTGGAATTCGGTGTGAACGATCTGGTGGCAATGTTTTATCTTCGAAGCTACTGACAGCCCTCTGTTGTACAAACAATTTATAGTTTGTTTGCTATAGAAGAAGTATAGTATGATTCGGCGAGAAGAATATATATAAAAGGTTAGGAGTAGTATCAACAACGAGCATTCAAATCAGCTTCAATAAACATTTAGAGACACGCTTTCAATATTTTAACAAACTAAACGCTGCTACCGAAAGATCGGCTTCAGGTCGGAATCTTGTGTTCTAGATTGAAAAACTGCTCAAATAACATAAAGCATTGACATATGTCTTAAGTTTATATGTTCTCTTCTAATCACGCTGTTTTCTCCTGCTATTAAATCCTTATAAGCTTGTAAGATAATGTCTGGGTTACTTATTCAATATCTTATTAGCTTGCTATTTCGTCGGAGAAGGATCCTAAAGTACCAATTTATATCTCTCTAATACAAAAGTTAGTACTTTAAGACCATTCACAGATGATTGTACATATATACATAGCAAGCATATATGTGTGTGTGCGTAAACTCTATCCGATGAATGTATTAAAATAATTATGCCTTACAGTGTGTATTACTCACAGTCAAACAGTTAAAATTTCCTATAGCAATCACACTCGTTCGTATGCTGTGCCATTTATCTGTACTCATGTAAACCGATATTGAATGCTGAACAGTTTCCACCCCATTATTCCTCTCCGTGACAGTTGTAAATTATACCTTTGCGTTTTGCTTACGCAAAAACCTGTAGTTAACATTCGTGAGCATTAATTTCCAGCCAATTTGTTATTTCATTTGCATTCCTATACTTTGCTATAGAGGAACTTGCGCTTATTATCTCTGTCTTTGCGCTATATGTATATATACAATATGATCCTCCTCTGTATCTACATATACAAGATGACGGCTGCCATACAAATGCTCATAACAATTCATACAGAGAAATGCTCTCCGGAAAAGGAAATGTACATACGAAGTTCTGGAGAAGACATACATAATTGCATACCAGTGACAGTGATAAACATTTTTACTCTGAGCGAAAAATATTTCCAGGGTACGAAATGAGCCAGAGAATCATAATCACACATGCGTTTGCATATTCTCCCTAACAAAACATCCAGCTAGCAAATGTATTCCTCATTTGGTACACTTAGAATATGCAATCTAGCAAATGTAGAGATACCTTCTGAAGATAAAGCTTATTGTTTATAAATGCCAAGTATATAGTATAGTAGCGTACGCTTCGTCCTGCTGTAGTAGTTTCTCTCTGCCGTTGAAATAATTAAGGCAGTCAGTCTCTTTCTCTTGGAAGCTCTCGCTCATTCTGCACACAACACACATACACATGTACATAACAAAGGTATCTTATTATACTCAGCGTCTCTTGCTCAGTGATAGAGTCATATATAGTTCTCTCGCACTGTGATAGAGTTATATATTACTATAACATTTGTATTATATAGTCAGTACATATACATAAACATAGTGTGCAAAAGTACAAGGAATACAGTGGATAAAACTCGCTTCCATTCGTTCCAGCTATCTTCGTCAAGTTAATCACATGGAAAGATAATTTGCCTCGGCTCCAGAGCAGTTTAGTCTGCATACGAGTTCCTTTTCTCCCTGCTTAGTCCGTCGTACGGAACTATGGGAAAGCAAGCGTATTTACCTGGTTCAAGAGTTGTATCTTAATGGCTTCGCTGTATACGTAGGCGTGAATACAGAGGGTGGGGCGAGAACAAAGAAACAGGCCCAGGAGGGCTGTAACTTCTCGCGCTTTTTACACAGCGCATTGAAAGTTTGCATACGTTTTTATTAATACTTTTGTACCATGTTTGCAAAATTTCATTGCGCTCAGTCAAATACTAAGCCCTAAATTTGACCCGGAAGTAGAGATTGCAATTATAAGGAAGCGTAGCTTGCTGGGTTTTTCTAAAGAGGCGAACAATTTTACTGGACAACTGAACAAATCCAATGAAATACTTCTTCAACAATAGCAAACATTGATAATTTAGCCAAAAAATCTGGGTAAAAAACGCAAAGCATTCAATATTCATAACTTTGCGGCAAGGCTGTTACGTCCTCGAAAACGAATTCTTTTATTATTATTTGAGATACAAAGAAAATATTAGGCACAATATTTTATTTTATCACAATCATACAAATTTCCAAATTTTTAGACTTTTTTCCGATTCCAATTCCGATTCTTGACTTAAAACCACTTTTGTAGGCATTGTATGTACCGGAATTCAAAAATTCTTTTTGAATTTTGATACTACAGTAGTCGCTTTATTGTTTTATGCTTAACACTTATTTTTAAAATCAGTCGTCAAGTTAATATTAGGAGTTACATTTTTGGAGGCAATATGCATAAAAGCATTCTGATTTTAAGCCTTGCGTCGCGGTTTATTCCGTAGGTTAATAGTTATTTATTGTATAAACAAAATTGTATACCCGTCAATTTCAAATTAATTCTTAGAAAAAACGACTATTTGTACAACGGTTCCAGCAATATAGAATTAAAATAGTTGAAAAAGCCTCTAAAGTTTATCCAAAAAAGTGTAAAGTGCTTATGGTCAAGATTGTAAAACACATGCAAAAAGACCTTGCATTCTGTAAAACTTTGTTGAAACTGGCGAAAAAATTTTGGGTCGTGTTAACAAACGCAAAAAGGTTAGGTTTAATAATGAATTTGTAATTTGAATAGTGTTTAGCGTTTAGCCGTAACCCTGAGTAGATATTCATTTCGTCTAAACTTCGTTTCAAAATGCTGTTTATGGAAGGAGGGTTGATTCTAATAGCTCGATAGGAAAATACAAACAAATTTGAATATTTGTTTATTTTTTGTCCTATTTTCGAAAGTTAGTATAAGTATGCGTACA
>JAQGAK010001880.1:0-25574 GCA_034696945.1 Lipothrix lubbocki
TTAATTTTTGTATTAATTTTTGTATTAATTTTTGTATTAATTTTTGTATTGATTTTTGTATTAATTTTTGTATTAATCGTTGTACTATTTTTTTGTATTTAATTTCACATATATTTTCAACATTTATTTTCTGATTAATAACGGACTTTTTCTCTTGCAGTTTGGACTCCCGTGAAAAGGACATAGACCAAGCCCAGCACTGGTCAAATGAGCAGGCGATTGGGGGTCGGGCGTATTTCCGAACTTCCGGAGCGAAGCCTCATTACCCGAGCTTAATTATCGAGAACGTAAAGGAGTCTGACGCGGGACTGTACAAATGCCGCGTGGACTACAAAAAGGCGCTGACGGTGCATCGGGGAGTGAATCTCACCGTTATCGGTAAGTTCAAATACATAAAATTTTATGATTTCTCCAATTCTCCCAATGTATTTTCCATCCATGAACTCTATTAATAGCACTAAAAATAATAATTACTTTGTATTAATAAAACAATTACATACTAATACAAAAATACATAAAATATTATACAAAAGCACATAAAATATTATACAAAAATACATAAAATATTATACAAAAATACATAAAATATCATACAAGGAACTTCACAAAATCGTAAAAAATACATTTTCTTGCATTGCCACCCTACGTAAAACATTGTTGAGTCCATATAAATTGCAATAAAAAATACTTGCAACAAAGTGAAAGTTCCGCTTGAGCTCCTTCGTCATGAGCCTGACAAGCGTATTTATAGTTGAAGTGTATAAAGGTGGAAGGGCTGGTGGAAAAGGGATTGCACACCGGAGAGTGGAACGCTGGGCGACCGTAGAGATGAGATTTCAATGTAATTAAATACGACTGGAAGGGCAATTATGTCGTTGCTAATTGTTCACGGAGGAGCATTCTCTCTCTGTGTGTGTATAAATGCTATATAATTTTATTAGACTGCCATTATTATAGCACTATGTACTTACTACATATATGCATGCCGTATATATACGAGTATTACTTATATACATACTCCCTGGGTGTAGGCGAAAAGAAAAGAAACAAATAAGAAAGTAATAAATTACAAGGGATCAGAGGAATTGTTAGGCAAGTCTTTTCTTCATTTGCAAAAGCCTTTTCTTTTTTTTACTTTTTTTTTCTGCTTTCTCTCTCTCTCTGTCTCTTTCTCTCTCTCTCGCTCCAATGTTACTCCACGTTTGTTAACTCAACTGCTACAGTCGCTTGTGTCTGAAAGTAAGCATTTCCTATAGAAGAGTTACTTATGAAAGCGAAATGTTTTCGAAGTTGATTGATTTCACAAGACGTTTCGCTTCATTGTACACTGTATTTCCTCTAGCAACACTATGTTTTCAATATGGGAATTTCCCTATGCAGTTTATATGAGCATTTTTGTATACAATTTTATATGGGAATTTTCGTATGTATTTTATATTGGAATTTCCCCATGTATTTCATACAGGAATTTTCCTACGCACTTTCCCCATAAGGACTTTCACTTCCCACAATATTTCCCTATATAGGAATTCCCTACATAAAATGATGTACATCAAAGATTTCTATACTACTTTCTCCACATACTTCCCCCTTGTTATCGCGGAGAGGAATGCAAAAGATTTAGGAAGTTGATTCTCTTTTTGTGCATAAGTGAACTAGCCCACGAGAGTATGGCTTAAGGGTTAGGAAGTCTTAGCTGCAAGGCGTGATTGCTTCTTGAGTCAAAATGAAAGAGTTGCTCTGGTGGTGAATAGATGTTAAATGCTATTTGAAAAGACACGTCAGGGATCAATTAATGAGATTGTGCCATGGAGCAGAACGCATAAGTGGTTTTCATTCTTTTTTTTCTTCTTCTTCTTTTCCTCTACTTTTTTCCTTCTTCGTCCCCACTACTATATACTCTCGTTTTTTTCTGTGATCCTTCCTCTTCTTATGCTCCGTCTGTTTTTTGTCGTCACTTTGATTTCTCCCAGCGCTTTTCTCTATTTGAGTGAATCCCACGTGTAGTGAATATGGTTAGTTTTTAGTATTTGTTTTTTAAATTTTACCATATCTTCGATTTCTAATCTTTGTTTTGTGATTTTTAATTATTTGAATTTCTTCCAAAAAAACGTTTTAAAAACAATATTTGAAAAATGTAAAAAAATTAACAAATCATAAAACTTTCTCTTTCATGAACAAGTGTTGGATAATACAATCCACAATTATCCACAGCATTCCTCCAAACAACAGAATCAACGTATAGCTGCATGGGATCAGACAATAAGTTTAAAAGGAGGAAAGCTCCATTTGAGTAATTGTTGTTGCAGAGTAAGAGACAGAGTGAAAGTGCACTCCGGACTCCGACGGAGGTATATTAGGCTTAAAACAATGACTTTCTATGTGCATTCCTACTACGAGGAAATAAGCTATGGGAAATCACCAAGAACATTGAACAAAAGAAGAAAACATTGTATGTATAGATATATCTAAGAAATCTAAACCTATATCTAAGAAATGTCTATATGTAGATATAGCATTAGTGGAAACATATCATGTCAGCATTTTGGCAGCCGCCAGTCGTACAAGCCGGAATGTGTATGTGTGTGTGTACATGTGTGTGCTTAAGAATGGCGGCGATTTGTCACGAGAGCCAGGGAGGCCACTAGAGATGTTGTCACAGGACGAGAAAATCTCCAAATCTCGTAAAAAGTCATTTTTTCCTTTCTTATACACTTTCTCCTTCACTTTGCTTTCTCTCTCTCTCTCGCTCTCTCTCTATTCCCAAGCTTTTTACTTTCCTATCTCTCTACATCTTTTCCCGTGGTCTCGTCTCTCTCTAGCTTTCTCTCTCTCGCTTTCTCTCTCTCTCACTTTCTATCTCTCTCTCTCTCTCACTCTAAGAAAAAACCCACACGTAGTATGCCTTTTAAGAAAGAATAACCTGCTTCTTCAGGGAATCTGTATCTAGTAGGTATGTCTTTGAGTTGTGTTTAAGAGAGAACTCCTCCACTGGTTATTTTCATCTTTGCACAGAGGGAGAAACTCGAAAAAAGACGACTTGAAAAGTCCACTCCGTAAGTGCAAATATATACAGGAGCGCGGGTGAAGGGAAGGACTTTTGGGTAAAAGTAATGTTGCTTTCTCCCTTAATGTTGCTTTCTCCTCAGCGCAACTTTATCTTATGCACCTTTTACATGCATTATGTATCCGGAGGGATATTTCAGCGTTTTATATTTTAGCGTGAAAACTTTTGTCTCAATGCTTATTTCCTTTATG
Organism: Lipothrix lubbocki; assembly: GCA_034696945.1. Classification (NCBI taxonomy): domain Eukaryota; kingdom Metazoa; phylum Arthropoda; class Collembola; order Symphypleona; family Sminthuridae; genus Lipothrix; species Lipothrix lubbocki. The sequence continues at coordinate 3,259 of JAQGAK010001880.1, forward strand.
GACTTTTGGTACATAATTTTTGGACTTAAGTATTTCTGGACGTATATATGTTCTGGACTTTTGTACATTTTGCCCATAGACTTGTGGACATTTTCTTGACTTACGTACATTTTAGTTGGACTTGGTTTATATATTTTTTGGATTTGATACATTTTATTTGTACTCGGGAGCGGTGCAATGAAAGTGGCTGATGTGTCGTGGGAAACGCTTTCACTTTCCTTTCTGACTTTTCTCCCCCCTCGTCAAGCTTTATTTTACGGTTTTCTCGGTTTCCTTATAGCAAAACTAACATTTTCCCATGCTTTCTTATAATTCCGACCACCGTTTCCGGCTTTTCCCGCGGACTTGCACCCACGTTGTTACTTGCATTTTCATGACTGTCAAGGCTTTCACATGCATTTTCATGAGCTTCTAAGCTCATTTTCATGAGTTCATACACTTGTACACTTGCATTCTCACAAGTCTCTAGACTCTTACAAGAAGCATTCTAAGGAGTCGCTATACTTTCACTTGCATTCTCATGAGTTCGAGACTCTTGCTGCAAGCATATTTAGAAGTTTCTTTACTTTCACAAGCATTTTCATGAGCTTCTATACTTCCACAAGCATTTTCATGAGCTTTTATACTTTCACAAGCATTTTCATGAGCTTCTATACTTCCACATGCATTTTCATGAGCTTCTATAGACTCTATCAAGCATTCTCAGGAGTCCCTACACCTTCACGTGCATTCTCATGACTTGCTGTAGGCTTCGACATGCATTTCTGACTTGCAATTGGAAGCCTCCATGCTTTCTCCTGACTTGATTTGAAGCTTGTGAAGCTTGTACGAGCTTCCCCGAAACTTAAATTCAGGTTCTGACATGCTTTCTCTATGCTTTGGAGGCTTACTCTCCCAACTTTTTCTGCTTTGCCGAGGAATAAGAAAAACTGTTGCGAAGTGTAAAAGCTCCTGGAAAAACTGTTGTAACTGTGGGAGAAAGAAGGAACTGGTTGTAGATATTTGCAAGGGAGAGAAGGAATTGGGCATTGGAGTACGTAGCTGAAACAAGAGAGGAGGAACTATTAGCTGACTGAGAAAATATATTTTATGTATTTATACATCTATACTATACACTCTCCGAAGTATCTTAATGCACGCTGGGAGATAGTAGAAGGACTAATGTTACACTAAAAGAAAGTTGGCGCGATTAGTCCTGAGACTTATTACTTTCCTTACTGTGAGACCCGAGTGGTCATTTTATGAATACTTTTCACGCCTGCTCCTGCTCCTTCCCGTACTTCTCAATCCCACTTTATTATGGATAACTATATCGCACCCTCACATTTCCTTTCTTCTTGTTATAAATTTTCTTTTTTGGAGTAGAGAGATACTTCGGAAATGCTATATGTAGATATACATGTAGCTGAAATTTATACACAAAAGTGAAATCCCTAATTCTATTCCAACTGTAATACTGTCGGATTGTCTCTACAGACCGGTTCATCTCATTAGAATTCTATATTTAGTGCTTGCTCAATTCATTCCCCAGCAGGCATAAACGCTTTTTTGTTGGTTGGAGAAAGTTGCGGGAGGAAATGCAAAGCCCCTGCTTATACAATTCTTCTTTTTCTTTTTAAATCCTTCCTTGTTTCCTTTCTTTTATTCTTTCTTTTCTTCTTCTCCGGCCCTCCCTGCCTGATGAAGATTTGATCACTTTCGGCAACTTTTTCTTTTACTTCTTCACACCGAGAGAAAAGAGAGAGACAGAAATTTATTCCTCCGAGGAATACAAAACTCATCGGAATCGGAAACTTTTTAAACCAAAAAGCTATATCTGCTCCTCCGTAGTATTTTCCAGCTTGGGTTTGTTTTGCATTCAAAATCCTCGATATGCGGGGTTTCATCTGGGAAAAAGCAAATAGTCGAAGTTGATTTACATATGTGCGTGATTTTTTCGGATTTTGGATTTGTTGCTTTTGATTCCATGTTGTTTGATTTCATATTTGTAACCTTTTCCTTATTGCTGTAGATACATAAATTAGCGAAGCAATAAGTTAAACTGAAAACCAACGATTTGTATCGCTTTGACGCCGATTTCCCTGAGGAAATCCTGGTTTATCTTTTTTTTCAAAGCTTTATTGTTTAAGCTGAGGTTTTTATTCTTTTTCAAACTTTTGTTCTTTATTCCTGCCGGGATAAGAGATTCATTCATCTTTGAAAAGTCGGAAAGGTGAAAAACCTTAAGAGATGTAGCCAAAGAAGTTATAAAAAAAATAAAAACAGAAATTATTGTACAAGATTTTTCAAAGTCTGAATAGAAAAGCAAGGAAAGCTGTCTGATTTGCAGTTTTACCCCGAAAAATCAACTAAAATCCTTTAAATATTGTAGAGATTAGTAGAATATTGTTTATGTCAAAAATAGAGGGAATATTTTGTATGCCACCTAAAAATAATATATTTTAATATGGGTAAAATATTTATAAATCTACTTATTTCTAACTTCAGTAATATTACTATTAAAATAGAACAAATTGCATTCCCAAGTAATTCGACCACTTATGAGTTAATATGTAATTTTCTCGGAATCCGTTTTGGAACTAATCTCCTCATTTGAAAGACATTCCTCACTTGATTTGTAATACATCTTTTGCTCTATAGTATACTCAAAGTTATAGAACTACATTGTAATTTATTTTATAGAAATAATAACCTGAAATTTCATATATCGCAATGGAGTTTGCTTATGGAATATGTTTATGGAGTTTCTGATGATGAGATTCCTCTATTTGGGCAACGGCGACAACGACGGCGACATGCACAATCAAAGGGTTGATAATTAATGAGCGCATTTGAACTGATGGTTAATAATCCTGTGGTTTCTCCATTGGGACGGGAGCAAGAACAGGGAATAGAATTGGAGAGCGGATTCGAGCGATGATGATGAGCTTATGCATAATTTAGTGGGAATGATATGGATGGGATTTTCCCTTTTCGCAGAATTCTACTACACACAAACGCATTTTCTAGTATTTGTTGCTCCATCTTCTACTACTACTTGTTGTTGTTGCTGAAGTTGCTGTTGGTATCGTCATTTCATACTTCCACGCACAACATTTTCTATATCTAGTATTTATATATTGAGCTTTATCATTGCAGTGCCTTTGTAACATAGTTAGATAGATAGAGTATCATCATAAAGCTAAGCCCATGAACGACAACGCTTATAAGGAGAAGCTCTTTCGTTTTAGCTAAAATGATCATGTTTTTTGGCTTCAAAACTAAGACTGTTTTATACTTTGGAGGTTTTTTGTCCACAAGTAAATTCTCGTTGGTACTTTCTACAAAAAATAAAAAGGACAGTTTTTATTTAGCATTAGTACAGTTCAAGATAAGCTTTTAACCAAGTATGTGTGTAGAACTTAAATATACATGCAAGAATGGAAAAACATCATCTTGGTCGTCATCAGCATGATCATCATGTGAATGTGGATGGAAAAAGGCTTAACTACTTTGCATAATTGCTAAAGATCCGTATATATATATAGATATACTTGGTTGAGGCATAACAAATACTAATGCCGGAGCTTTTGAGATCCCCGAGTTTTTGGTGTCTGGAGCGATTAAGATAATTCTCAAATGAGTTGGACTACGATATACCACATAAAGTCATCATATCATTCAACATGATCCCATTTCAAGTCCACAAAAACCAACCACTTTATGAAAGTTATGTTATTAAACCACTTCAGTCTAGAAATAAATTTTTTGGGTGCTACATCATATGTGCTCTGCTGCTTTTGATTTTTTATCATGCCCACCGCTAAGTTGTAAGTCTAATAAATTGTCGAGAATGAATGTAGCAAAAATATTTTTAAAGTCTTGAAATTACAAATCAAAATTAAATATTTTGAATTATGTAAGAATTGTATGTATTAGAAGCGTAGAGATTTGTATGTCTACAGTAGAAATTGCATTTTCAGTTTGATTTCGGAGAGATTTGCTCCTGATTTACATATCAGCAGGCCCCAAAGAAATTAACAATCTGAAACATAGCGAGCCTTAATTCAGAAATAGCTTGTTTAGCTTGTGCTTTTAAATAATATGTATATATTGTGTGCCGAAGCCGTATAATAATCAGCGTTGTAACATTGAATAGTATAATAATAATGTAGTACATCGTACTTGGAAATCCTTTTTATGACTTGCTTTCATTTCTTGGTTGGGACTTGAAGGGGGCGGAGGAAGGCTTGGACAAGATGGAAGATAAAAGTTGCATAGCACGACAAACCCTCATTACGTGATCGGAGGGAGATTAGATCTTATCGAACTGTGTATTCATATAATAACAGCCTCCCCTTCATATATGGGAAATAGGTTTTGGATTAATGGCTTCACATGAGCTTTAGTGTACTCGTATAAGTATACTATAGATACTTATGTATGTATCTATAGTATACTTGTATGAGTATGATCTATATATAGATATGTATCTATATACAAAGTACTTTACTATTACTCATTTACTTATTTACTATTGATGCATAATAAATATCTTATAATAAATACACAGTCAATTACTTATATTATTGCATTTACGTACATACCATAGTATGATTGCATTCACCGGTCAGTATAGATGAAGGACCAAAGGGGAAAATTGTGGACAAAGGATTTTTAATAATCCACCTAGCATTTACTGTATTGCCGTAATATTTAGTAAAACGACTCCCGTTCCTACTTGTTATGACTTATTTGCTTCATTCTTGCTATGTATTTTATGCATTTTTCTCCCTTCGAGGGGCTCATTTTAGTCATGAAGGTTACACGCTTTATTGGTTTTCAATTAATTGTGATTTTTATATACCTATATCTATCCTCATTCGTGTATTCTCACTTCGCCCCTCACAAATGTAACTATTATAGATACCTAGTTAGTATTATAGATAGTAGATAGTATGATAGAAGTATAGGTAAGTAGTAATACATAGTTAATAAGGTATTACATAATTAAGAGACCGTCATAAAATTAATTTTTCCGAGAAAAAAAAATCTTATGAAATTGGAGCCAGCAGGTACTGCGGAAGCAAAATTACCACACGGCAAAACATTTTTCATACAATAATGCCAACGCTTTATTATTGATTGAATGATCGAGCGAGCGGAAGAAAATTGAGGAGGAAGCAGAAGAACGTATGTGAATACAAGTGAAGAGCTTATATTCTCGCTTGGTGTGAAAGACTGCAAAGGAGAATGAATGGATAGTATCACATACATAAAATGCATAGAATGTACATATATGTATATCATAAGAGTATTTATATGTATATATTAGGTATATCTGTAAGTATAAAAAGCACGTCCGACGAAAATAAGTTTGATGCCCAAGAATGAAGGGAATGTCTATGGAAAATGAAACTCTCAACATCAGAGCAGCGGGAAGGCCAAGGTGAAGGTATGTTATTGTTGGAGGTGTCCGCATAGAAATACTTCCGAGGTACATACTATGGGCTTATGGATATACATATAAGGAATTCAATGTAAAAATGCGGAATAGAGACTATATACATACGTCTATGCATAGCTACATATACTATAGGAAAGGAGAGTGAGCATGTAGGAAATGTGTAGTTGGAAAGTGAGAGTAAATGGAGACAGGTGAGCCAGGGAGCTTATATGTACTTCGTTGATGGTTCTCGGTCAGAAGAAATAATGGAATTTCCTAAGGAAAACGCCCCTGCTGCGCTCCGTCGATTGTAAATCTCGTGTGAAATTGTTTTTCGACATGTTTTAACACGGACGGAATTAAAGTGAAGAGACAGGCAGGGCTTCAATTTATTCCTGAAATATTGTCCTACTACTGTTATTTTACAACTTGCAATTCTTTTCCTTGCTCTCCTTTCCTTTCCTACAAATTCCTCTTCTTTCTACATTTCTCCCTTCCTCACTCCCTTCCATTCTATTGCAATTCTATAAATTCTCGCTTAAATTCTTTCCTAAATTCTTTATCTTTACACCTTTTATGTCCTTTATCTTTACACTTTGTACTTCCTATGCCTTTACATCTTGTACTTCCTATACCTTTACACCTTGTACTTCTTATACCTTCACATCTTGTACTTCATTTGTCTTTACATCTTGTACTTCCTATGCCTTCACATCTTGTACTTCTTATACCTTCACATCTTGTACTTCCTATACCTTCAAATCTTGTACTTCCTATACCTTCAAATCTTGTACTTCCTATACCTTCACACCTTTTAGTACTTCCTACACCTGTACTTTCCAGATGGAAATTCCAGAAAATATCATTCTCAATAGCTTCCGTGCCGCTTTTGTACAAATTCTTCCACACTTGATGCACCTCCGTCGATGTTAATATAAGAGCCAGAAAATTCGACCCCAGAGGCAGTTAAAATGGTTTATCGACTCTCAGGTGATGCGGCTGATTTCCTGATATCTCTCTTTATCTTCAGGACTGGAGATAATCAGGGATGCGGGCAGACGGGCTGGCTGAAACTCAGACATAAATAATTTGGGGGAAGAGGCAGAATTAACATTTGCAGGGTTAATTGAGCATAAAATTAGAGGAATGGGAGTGTTTTTGTATGTAGGAGAACTTTTAACTCCAGCGCTGTAGTTGATGGTTGACATATGGAATTTGGAGGAAATAATTTACTTTATAGACATACTCATTTAGGTAAGTTCACCTTGTTCGAAAGGCGTTATTATTTACTAGTTTTAGGAGCGTGTGTTTCCCTTGTAACATAAACGATTACCTAGGACAAACAAACAAATCCCTAATTATATTTACTATTATTTCTCACTATGGGAATAACAACTCAATTACCCTTTTTTAAGTAGAGGTTCTGATTTATAGCTTTGCTTTTTTAATCTAACCGGGAGTTTCTACACCTTGACATACTTGGGATGTTAGAATTTGTAATGATTCCTTATGTACTTTTTAATTATTAAATAAATTAAATTTTTAAAACTTCATTGGTTTGAAAGTTAGAAGAAAAGGTTTGTCAAACTAAAATCCAGGTTGGTGAAGATGAATATTGAAAGTAAAACGAGGATAGGGTTTATTTCTTAAAATAAATAAAGATTCATGAGCTCTGTAAAAACAAAAGGTTCGTAATATGTACAAATTGGTAGGTGTGATGTTCATCTTTTTTCTCTCCATGTTTTTTTTTGTTTTATGACCAGAACGTTAAATTTATTTCCATGTACCAGCACACGTCCAAGTAATGCGTCCTATTTGCCTTCCCAAAGTTATAATTGTCACGTAATATTTCCTGCACTTTTTGTGAGCCTCTCGTGGGATTTTACATTGGACTTACATATGTACTCACGTTCCAATTTAGACATTCGTATATTTATATATGCATTTAGTTCGTGGAGCGAACTATAAATGTGGTGCGGTAATATATAGATGTAGCTATGCACAGAATACGGACATAAAACACTTAGTTAATATTTACCTTCACGTTATTGAATATGTCTAATTAGTATGTTGCTCCGGTCCTGGTGATTTATTTTGAGTGCCTTATTTAACAGTTAACTACCTATAAGCATCTACATAATATGTATGCACTTGAGATACTTGTATTTAATACATTTAAGGTAATAACAATGCATTTGGTATTATTGCACTAGGTACATATTATTTACATTGCACTGCCCATAAAATTTACAAGTAGGTACATATTTGTTTAAGAAATAGTTAATCGCAATACATGCTCATGTAGTATGTATGACTATATAATATTGTAGCTGATAAAAAGTGTGAAATGTTCTCACACAGCGCATCGCGTCCCTGCTCCAAAATCGTTGTTCATATTTATTATGCAAGAGCATCGTGAAGTAATGCATCGTCGAGACTTAACTAGGTGCAAAGGGCAAGTAAATCATTGTGATGGTGTTCTACTCTCCGTACATAATTATTCAAATGAGTCACTTTTGTTGTTATTGTTCCTCTTGTTGTTGCTGTTGATATTAGTGGCGTTTTCGGAGGGAATGGAGTTATTCGGAGGTGCATTCCACCGGCTATTTCACTTGTCCGTGCTTATTATATAAAATAATATTTCACACTGGGACAATAGTTATTATCATTAGATGTACGTATTGCACGCATAGCGAGTATAATAGTATAGCCCTTAGCTATTAGCTATACATGTCTAGTTTAGCCCATTGCTATAGATACATAATACATATGAGTATGACTAGCACAGCCATTGCTATACATTTATAGTATAGCTCATAGGTTAACTACCATTGTATACCACATAGCTATACTTACACAGTATAGAAGATAGCTATACTTGTCAAGTATAGAAGATAGCTATACTTGTCAAGTATAGAAGATAGCTATACTTGCACAGTATGGAAGATAGCTATACTTGCAAAGTATGAAAGATAGCTATACTTGCACACTATATAAGATAGCTATACTTACACAGTATAAAACATAGCTATACTTGCACAGTATAGAAGATAGCTATACTTGCACTGTATAGAACATAGATACAAGCTATACTTGCACTGTATCGAACATAGCTATAAGCTATATACTTGCACAGTATAGAACATAGCTATACTATTACAATGTTTAGCGGCAATTTGTTGTGTGCCTTCCTCATAATCTCTCCACGTTTAATTGCCGTGCACAATAACCTTAAAGATTCATTGCATAAAAGACAGGAATCTATATGTACTTGTTTAGTTGTATATCCGTAACAGTATTCTTATATATGCAGATGCAAGTGCTACTAAGCGGGGTGTTATGCTAATCGGTGGACATTCTGAACTCGTTATGACTCCAGTCAACTTCTTTATAAATGCACATTCTAAATTGAACTATGTACAAGTAAGAAGTGTATTATATATTCCTATGCATATTTATATGCAAGTATACAACATTACAATTTACAATTATGTAATAGGTAATGCACACTTGTGTGTTGTAACTCTTATTGTAGCGGAGACCCTTGGCGATAAGATGCTATCTTTGACATTGTGGTTCCTACTTGTTCCTTTATTACAATGCTCATGATGTAGCAAATGGAATTTATAAATGCTTATATAGTTACAACAACTGTTATAACTATATAAGAGTGGAAAATATTTGGATTTTGTATATCTATATTTTGATACCTTTTATATTAAATATTTCGTATTTTATACAGTATCAGTAGATTCTGCCGTGCTCAGTCAGAGATTATTGTAACTTTGTAACTCTCCCGGCACTTCTGATTTAAGTATCTATTCCATATACTAAATAATCTGTGTCTGAGTGAGAATTTCCCGATGAGATTTCCATGCTCCATGGTTCTGAATTTATTTGAATTTATTTCGCTGGTGGTTTAATTTTAATTTATGGTAGCCCATCTATTATTTAAGTAGATAATTTTAATTTCATGGCATTATCACATTTTCAAGTTCAATGTTATTACACTTTTAGTTAAGTATGGACTACTTAATACGTGAGATTTTCACACTATAGGCTTTTGTCGTTATATGTATCAAGCCCTCAAGCACTACTTAATAGGTACTTTGCCCAGCGATAAAACTCTCAAGTGCCAATGAACAATGAATGGCGGGGATTCCAATATCATATAACAGTTAGTTATGCACATGTATAAGCTTTGGTCTAGCTCTCATTTTCCCGCCGGTGGAAATCCAACGGGTGTAATTAATTGGGACGTGAGACAACCATGATAATGCTACATATGTATATGAGACACGTTTATTATATCCCGATTGCTGGAGGAAGCCGCGATTCTCCTATTTATCATATCTTCAAATCAATAGATACTTCAATCTTCAATCTCTGGATATGTTCAGCTGGATTATTATGTGATCTTATCTTCATCTTGATCTTATTTTATTAGAAGCTTCATAATTCTTTAAATTTATTGGATTTCTACAAATTAATTTTTTAAATGTAGATAATTACAAATAAAATAAAAGTTGAATTATTAAGAAATAAAATTAAAGGTAAATTATTAAGAAATAAAATTGAAATAAAAAAACAAAAAATAAACTTTGAAATTAAATAAAAATAAAACAAGAAATTAATTAATTAGAATAAAAAATATAATTTGATTAAAAATGCTTGTGTGTGGCAACTGGAGAGGTGAAATAAATAAAAATAAATCGTGTCCTAATCAAAGCAATTTGTTTCCACAGTTCCGCCTCAACGAGTTCATGTGGTGGACGAGCGCGGCTCAGAACTCAACTCGGACATGATCGGACCCTACAACGAAGGATCGTCACTCAGTCTGACGTGTGTCTCCACAGGAGGTAAAGTAAACACTTATCATCTTCTTGATATAACAGACATGATTTCTATTTTCGAGTGTTGTCCCATGCACTGGAGTGACTTGCTGGAGCTCCCGAGGTTTGTGTCCATGTTTGTATATGTGTGTGTGTATGTAATCGTAAATTATGTGTACTCATCTACTCATTTCTTAAAAAGCTCGACAGTTTTTTCCCTCTCACGTACTAAAGTATGTTTCCCAAACTAATTGCGTGAACAAATTATTTTTATTTTTTCTGCCCGCTCTTATATCGTATACGTATAATGTATTTTATATGTATCTATATAAATGTATCTACATATCTACTCTGTAAATATTACTATTATTAGAGCTTTTTTATACACGAGAGTTCCTACTTCTTATGTTCTTCTTAACAACAAGCACCACTTAATACTTTTACATATACAAGCACAAGTTTTTGTGTTTTTGTTCAGCAATTATATGCACTTTTTCTCCACTTCTCCAGCATTTCCCCTCGTATTTCAAGTGTTTGTTGTTGTTTTTGTTGTCTCTGGAAATTATTACTTGTGATTATTATTATTATTTACAAAAATTCCCCGCTGCCGCCGCCTTTGACTTTCTTTTTCTTATATTTTTTTCTTCTCAGCATTTCTCAAGAGCGTCTGCCGTCTACAAAATGGAACTCACCCTCCTGCGAGAGTATTTGTTTAAGTATTGTTAGTGTCTTTAACCCTTAAATTTCAAGTTGATAAGATATTTTCAACGGTTTTTTAAAAGTTAAAGGGTCAAATTTACCTATAAAACATAAGTTTATTTAAAAAAAAATGAAAAACAAGTTACATTTTGTTTACATTTGACTTTTTTGCATACTTACAAGTTTTTGTTGTTGTCGCTGTTGTTGTTTGCATTGCTTATTGTAGAATATATTGTAAATACAAATAGACCTCCTTGATGCTTTTGAAGCAACTGTGAATCCCACTGAACTCCTGCTTTTTCATACTCTTTTCCCAATGGTGCCCTTATCGCCATATGAGATCGCGACATTTATTGCAACGTCGCTCTATGGGAAGGAACCGTTACAGGGAAATTTAGTGGATGAGCTCCATATGGACATGGAATTGCATTTTCACTCCGAGTTTAAGACGCTCAACTGACTTTACAGCTTCCATGGATCACTACTTTGCATTTGAGTGGAACTTATTGTGCTTTTTACGCTCATAGTATTAGAAGTATCCATATTTTTCTTGGGGGTCTATTTTTTAGGTTTTAAAATATGAAATTTCCGAGCACACACTATATATATGTTCTTCTTATGGAATTTGTTTTTTTACTTTGTTTTTCTCATAGAATTTCTATTCAGCTTTTGCTTTCAAATGTATTAGGCTGAGTTGCAGTTTTCCTTTTGGAATTTAAGAACAAATGCCGTTTATAATATGAAAGGTTAGCACAAATATAGCTTTTATAGTGAAATTTAAGCACAAATGAAGCTTTCATAATGGAATTCAAGTACAAATGCATCCTTTCTTATGAAATTCAAGTACAAATGCAGCTCATTATTAAATTTAAGCACAAATATAGCTTTTATGGTGAAATTTAAGCACAAATAAAGTTTTTCTTGTAGAATTCAAATACAAATGCAGCTCTTATCATGGAATTTAAATACAAATATAGCTTTTAATATGTAATTTAAGTACAAGCACATCTTAACTTGTAGAATTTAAGCACAAATACATCTTTCCTTATGAAATTTAAATACAAATGTAGCTTTTAGTACGAAATAAAAGTACAAATGCGTCTTAACTTGTAGAATTTAAGTACAAATATACCTTTTATTATAAAATTCAAGTACAAATACATCTTTTATTATAAAATTTAAGTACAAATGTTTCTTTTACTATAAAATTCAAGTACAGATACCTCTTTCTTCATGAACTATGTGTACACAAACAATATTTCTTAGGGAATTTAAGCAAAAATGAAGTTTTACAATAAAGCAAAACCACGAATTCAAGTTTCCCGTACAAAAACCAGAGGTTCCCTTATCGGTGAAGAAGCATAAACAACGTCATACAATAGCACTACAAAATCAAATGCTCAATTTGTTTGTACTAAGTAAATAATACACGGGCGAGGATTCAATAGGAAAATCCTTGGGGACGTTGTAAATAATGTAAATTTGTGTCTGGAATAGATGTTTTGGGCTGGAGATAAAACACCTGTCATATAATAATAACTGACACCATCCCGGCGGTTTGCTTAAAATGGTTGGAGAAGTACCTTTTGTATAAATGAGTCTCATTACGACCAACTTTTGAAATCTCCCCTCATGGTTTCCATACAAGTTTTTTTCAATTTTTTGTACTTTACTTTTATTCATTCTTCGTCTGGTCTGGCGAGAAAAATCTTCTAAAAGAAAAAATCATATCTCCCGGCAATTTTTAATCGCAAGGCAAGGCTCCCCGTCATACTTTGAGGTAGGTAATTGTTTTTTCCCCAAAAGCTCACACACTATACACAGAATTTTCTGTATACTAAATCTACCGCGCACACACTATGGGGAATAAAATAAATGGAACATTCACAGAAATATTTTCTAAATATTCAAAAAATAATTATTATTTGTATGAAGCTCCCCCCATAAGATTTTCATTTAAAAATAAAAAAACTATTTTACTACATCCGTGCGCAACCCTTGAAAAAGGCTGCGGTAAATGGAGAGTTGAACATGATTTTTGTAGTATTGCTGGAGTATTAAAGGGCGGATCAAATAAAATGGTTTTCTATTTTCTATGCCGTGGGTTTTTTTATGTTATTAGAACAAGTGTAATAAAGTGTTACTTTTTGGGTGATTTTGGTGTAAAGCTTTTGAATTTCCCCATCGTCATCATCGAGGAGGTCGGGAAATGTGGACAAGGCAACTGTGAGGGAAGTTTGTGTAATGAATGTGGATACTGTTATGCCTTACGATAATGAGCGACACTAACGGCTCCACGTACACATTTTTCCTATAAAGACCAACCCGCTCGTGATGTTTTTACCTTTTTCCTACACACTCCAAATCCAACACTCCAAAGGATTTTGCTCCTCTAACTTTGTTTGTGGGTGGCTGCAGTAATTTCCATAATTATTTATTCCGGGGTTTCGAGTCTAGGGATACGCTTTTCGTTCTGCTTGGCGTCAAATTTTAAAAATATTTTTTTAAAATTTCACAATATTTATTTATTTTTAAACTAATCCAATTTTTTTATATTTTATTTTTTTTTTAATTATTTTTTTAAATTACTTTTCTAATTAATTTCTGTTAAAACTTCTTTTATTTATTTTTTTTTATTTTAAATTTATTATTTTTCAAATTAATTAATGTATTTTTAGAATATTTTGTATTAAGTTTATTTTATTCCACAATTGTTTGCCTTTTTACATCGCCATCTTGGTCAAATCACCCAAATCACCTCGAGAAAAAGTTGCGTAAAATAATTTCCCTAAGTTTTACCAGAAAATTTGAAAGAACGCAGGAGAAATTTCCATATTTGTCACATTGTCTTATTTTTCTCCCATCTCCCAACACCAAGTCTTTCCCCACAGTGCAAATCGCAATTTGTCCTGAAATGAATGCTATTGATTTTGTAGGAGACTACATGCACTGACAAACTTTTATGAGTGCGTCCAAAAACTTGAAAATGTTATTTGAATACACATGGCATCTCATCCCAGATCTTGTCGTCTATCGTAATAGCTCTTCTCCTCCTCTCCTCCACTCTTCAGATAAGACAACTGATGACTCCTCTCTCTCTGCATTCTTTGTATTTTTGTATAGAGATAAAGAGCGATATTGTGCTTATCTACATATATGTATAATATACAAAGTTTTACAATAGCGAATCCCACAACAAGGAAGATAGGGAAAAAAGAATTTTTCATATTACAGAGGTATGTAGTATATCGCATTTCGCTTATGAATTTTGTTACTATATTGCTATGCTATGCTATGCTTTGCTATGCTATGCATGTACATATATAAAATACACGCATATTAAATGTATGTATAGCTTGTACTTTTTGTATAATAAAGCATTTCCTTGAAGAAAGGCTGGGGAAATATATAGTCCGTTTACCAAATTTGTCGGGCGACACTGGAAGAATCCTGACACTTGTTGTAAGCGTGGATGTATAGTTTGGGAAGTTATGGGTGGGGAATGCAAATTTTTGGTCGGGAATTCGGGAAAATTCTGCCCGTTGATGGTATTATGATTATTTTAAGCCACGTGTGGGACGTGGTGTGTTTGTGTTCAATTGTATGTATTTCTATGTGTTTTTTTTTTATTTTTATATGTAATGTTCTTATATTTTCCGAGGATTTTTTCTGTGTTTTTCCATGTATTTTTCCTATCTTCAACCATGCACTTTCCTATCTTCAATCATGCATATTCCTATCTTCAACTATGCATTTTCCTATATCTACGCATGTATTTTCCTATCTTCTCCCATGTATTTTCCTATCTTCAACCATGCATTTCCTATCTTCAACCATGTATTTCCTATCTTCAACCATGCATTTCCTATCGTCACCAATGTGTTTTCCCTATTTTCATAAATGTTTTTAAACTTTTCGCACCTCTTCTTATGCACTTCTCCTTATGTTTACATATCTCCATTTTATATTCCACCTATCCACATTTTCCCAAGTATTTTCCTTCGTCCGTTCGTTCTCGTTCCCGTATTTTGTGGCATGAATTATCCCATAATTCTATAAGTTTGTGGGTGTTGAGGAGTGTTTACGTGTGTGTTTGCAAGAGTGTCCGCCTTTCCGTGAGGAAATTGTTGAGGGTGTGTTTGTGTTTGGATGAAGAGCTGTTGGGAAAAGTTTTTTCCACACACACACACACACAGGTTTTGTAGAATTTTTTGAAGAGCAAGACAAGGGATTTTTCCTATTATTTTACACTTTTTTTTCATCTCTATGTATCTTGTTATTCTTCTTCCCCATCTCTCTCTCTCTCTTTCTATATCTCTATCCCCGCGATGATCATCTCTTGACATCTTTTTCCCTCTCACAAGTTTATTTATTTCTTTTCCAACTCACTTCCTCACCATACCCTTTTACTATATTTTTTTTCTTGATATCTTGCTTTATACTTTTATGTTAGTTTTTCTTTTCTTTTTTTCTTCCCTTTTCTTTTCTCTATATGATAGCGAGACACTTTCCCGTTGCTATCCCAATCCTCAACCTCACATCTTTGTTGGTCACGCGAGCCTTGGCTGACGGCTCGCGCTTCATCGAGATAAAGATTGCAGTCATCTGGTCAGCTGTCACGTGATCGCTATCTTCCGGTTTTTTTTCTTATACAAATCTTGGATTTTTTATGCAATTTTTTGATACTGATAAAGCTTCATTCTCTATGTTAAAAGGTTGGATCCTAAATTTGCCTTTTTATTTGTGTCAATTTTTTAAAATTTGTTTTGTCAAAATTTTTAAAAAATTTGGTGGCAATTTTTTTTATATTAAAAAAAAAATTTGTTTATTGTTTGTTGTAAATTTGTTATTCAAGGTTTCCTTTCTTTTCCAAAGATAATTTGCCCCTCTGGAAAATTCAAGAAATGTTGACTAAATAAGAAACTCCCGCATTGGAAAGTTTGAACTATAGTACTAGAACAAGGGAAATCGTGAGTAATTTCCATCTCTAAAGGCAAACAAATAACAATAAGGGTTTTGTGCGAAGTAGTGAGGGCTCCACAGTCTCTCGCAGCACATTATTATCCTCCCTCCATGCTTGAGCAGACATTGAAACTTTGTTGAAGACAAGATGACTTACTGGGACGTAAAATAGATACGAATAATATATCTAGGAAGATGGAAATTTAAAAGACGGAAGACATTTCCGAGATAATTGAACGACAAACTTCGCCCCTTTTTATGGCGCTCATTATATGTACATTGCATAATATATATATAAAGAGATACCTATTTCTATATCTCTATCTCTATATTACAGATCCTGCATATAAATAAATTTCTCAAAGCCAACAACTCCATTTCCACTCCACACTCTCTCTGTATTATAACTTTGTATTGTATTCTCTTCCATGCTTTAGCTCATATAAAAGTCAAATTATGTCCTTTTTTATATGTACGGCCTTAAATGCATACTACATGTATAGCTTAGGGGTTTCCATGCTTTGGCTCCATAGCTCATCAAGGGGACGTTCACCCTTCAGTATTTCAATGTTGACAATATTTTTTTTTTTAATATTTCTAAATATTTTTTTTAGATTTTAAATTATTTTATTTTTTTAAATATTTCTAAATATTGTTTTTAGATTTTAATTTTTTTTTAATACGTCTAAATATTGTTTTTAGATTTTAAATTATTTTTTTTTTAAATTTAAATATTTTTTTAAAGTTAAAACAGTTTAAAAAATGAGTTAAAATCGATGTATAATATTATAGAAATTCCAAAAATTTTATTTAATATTCCCCAACGTAACGTTATACTTGATCAGCCCTTACGTGCGGAAGTTCCGTAAAAAGTCTTTAAGAATCGCTATTACAGATAATGCTCAGAGACGATGTGATATGTCCTCTCCATTTGATTTTATGACCCGGCGCTTCTCAACATCTCAGCGCATTTCCTATGCATAAATGCATATAATAAGTATACTCTTCTTCTCTTTCTTTGGGATTTGACTTTGAGGAGGAAGTCTTATTATTCTCTACTCTGTACTGATGACACTGCACCCTTCCCATGCATCTGGTTTTTCTTTTGTTTTTGTTTGCTCTTGTTACTTATTATTGTTTATAGTGAATTCCAATGTTTTTAAGCTGTGTTAACGTATTATACAAGCTCAATATGAACTCCTATTCATTTTCTATATGTTAAATTACGTTTGTGTATGATTATTTCTTAATATTGAAAAAATTACTGAGTAACTTTATATACTTATAAATTCGATTTCATTTCTATGATTTTCCTACATATGAAAATCCATTTAGGTATGTATAGATAGGATTTTTGTCAGAAAAAGTACATATGTAGTAGAGATGCATTTTAAATCGAAAATTGCACATAAAAGCGGAAGCCTCAGAGCTTAAAAAAGAGGGTTTGAGCCTAAACGAATCGATTGTTTCCTGTCGATGCGGCCTGTGCTCATCGCTTATTATTGTGCATTTCCCTCTTTTACGCTTTTATATACCTTCCTATACTTACTTATACATAAAAGAACCTCCTCCAATCAAAAAGAGCCTTTTCCTTACATGCATAGAAACGAATTTAGTCAAACCGATCTGCAGTTTCGATTTACAGAGATACAAAAACGGTCTGTGCTATTAGTAGTAGAAAAGGCTGCTGCTGTGTTGTGAGCTTTGGATTACTTCTACTTGTAGTATACTACGGATGAGCTTTTTCACTTTGAATGGATTTTCTATTTAAAATCTCTGTGTGACGGCAGGACATATAGGCTTTATTGTCGCATATTAAAACATCAATTTTCTTATGTTTCTTATGTTCTTATGCATTTTCTTATGTATTTATAAGTATTCCAAGTATGTGCACATCTAAGGCGAAGTATCAAAAAGTAACATTTTAAGTATACTGAAGGTATATAAATTGGTACTTTGGGATCTTTCGTCGGTGACGATGCTTTGGTATATGCTTTGTTTTCGAATGCGGGATATTCTCCGGAACGATGGAGTTGTAAAGATATGAAAGGAATAAAGGATGAGCTCCAATCGGGGGTGCTTGCATAAACACGTGTCAATATATTTTGGGACATTTGGATGGAAATGAGTATGGCGGAGGGTTTGAATGATCGTAGTATTGGGAATGGATAGATATATTCGCATTTTACATCTATAGGCTATATGCTATGCTACTTGTACATGTAGGATATTGCATTTTATATCATCGGCGAAGTATCAAGAAGTACTAATTCCTGTGATGAAGGTACAGAAATTGGTACGTTGGGATCTTCAGCCGAAGATACATATATGATTTTGCATTTTAACAACTATAGTATGTGTAGAGATAGTTACGTTTGCTTCTTTAAAAATGGCGGGCTACTACCCACTATGTTATGGCTTTGTGTATTTTTGTCCTCATGAACAACAGTAAAATAGCACAGAGCACTATTATCCTTTGTTTCAAATGATGCGCTTTTTCCTTTGACTTTCTACTCTGAAGTATATAAAAGCACAGGGGAAAAAAGTATTATTGTCAAGATCAATGTTACGGCGGGGGTAATGATATTATTTCTGAAATGTAATCAATACACTGGGACTATGGGAGATTGCTTTTATGGTGAATTTATGTGTATTTTGTGATTTTATGCTTTAATGTTGGTGTGTGCGTGTGTTTTATAATGTAATATAGATACTTAAATTTAAATACATACTATATACTAGAGATACACAATTTGGCAGAGATCACAAAGAAGCATAAGGCTATTTAATTCATTGATTTTGGGGTGTAATGTATGCTTATATCGTCGGTTAAGCTTGCAAAGGTGCTAAAATTGTCGTAAAACGTTATGGCTTCAAAATCATTTTAGCACCTTTACAAGTTTAACCTACGGTATATGTACAATTTATGACTATTATAGTTATATGTATATTGTATATGAATTTATGTGTATATCATGGGTGAAGTATCAAAAGGTACTATTTTCAATGTTGAAGGTATAGAAATTAGTACTTTGGGGTCCTTAGTCAACGATATGTAATAATTATATTGTGTATGTATGTATTTATATGTATTTCTTATTACTCCCAGGTTGGCCGATACCCAAACTGAGCTGGTGGCGCGAGAATGCGTTACTCGATGATGTGTATGAAGTCTCGGTGGAGCACGTGGGGACGACGACGATGGTCACGAATACTCTGGCAATGCCCAAACTTACCCGAGCTGACCTGGACGCTCGCCTGACCTGCCAGGCCAGCAACAGCAATATCAGTGTCCCTGTTTCCACCACCGTCAGCCTGGATATGTGCTGTAAGTTTTTATTTTAATTTAAATTTTAGCGCTAAAAATGCATTTTAAATTTGAAAAAAAAATTAAATTTGCGCTTTAAATACAAATCGTTTTAAAAATTCTCTAATGTTTCCCCATAGAAGTTCTCAAATAAAAACTTCAAACTGCCTTATTCAAAATAAATCACAAATATTCTCAAAATTTATGAACCAAAATCTCCCGCGTTTTACATAATTTAAACACACATTGTCTCGATAATGTACATAGGCGCTGGTATAACTTACCACACATTTGATTCTATTTCCTCTACATTTTACAATTTTGAAAAGAAAAAAATTCTTGCGCCCTTCTCTTGCGTTTTTTATGCGTACAGCATGTAGGAATTTAAATTTGTTCAAATGTACTAGAAATGTATAAATTGTGGAACTTCTCCGAGGATTTGAAGGGCGTGCAGATTTAAAAAAGTACTTTTTAAGCGTAAGCAATGTTTAATTGTGCGTGCACACGTGGAAACATTTGAATGCGTGTGTGGTTCTAGGAATTCGTTTGTACATACACACGTACATATGGGCATATGTATGTACTGTGTATTTAATGGGGTTTTCTATAGGCATTATATGTACGGCAATGTAATCTCCATATGTAAGAGGAAATGATATGAAATGCAGAAGGCAGATATTATACAACTCTACATATGTCCAATAATAAGTTTATATAGGAGAAGCTTTACTTATATTTGCAATGTTTGCGAATAGAGTGCCAACGTTTTTCTAGGGCAGTTTTTAAAGGAATTTTGCACCCCTGCTGTGTCTACTTAAGCGTGGAAGTTCATTCCTGCGGAGATACTCTTTATCATAAATGTCTGCTGGTTATTTGCACCCCCTGTTTGTCAGAGTTTTAAGGTTTTTAATGCTGTTTATTGTTACAGTTGTTTTCAAATTCAATATTTAAGTTTTGTAATTTTTTGCTTTTTTCAATTTTCAATTTTTTGGTTTTTAATGATTTAAAACAACGGCTGTTCTCATAATTTATTTAAAATTTTGATGGCTTGTTTGATTAAATTTTCGGTCGGTTTTTAAATTTGTTTAAAACTTTGGCTAGTAGGTATGTAAAATTTTAGGTGGTTGTCTTCTAATTGTTCTATTTTGTTGCCGGTTTTTCTTATTTAAAACAATTGTTGTCGGTTTTTTAAATTCAGTTCGTTTTTCTAATTTGTTTAAATTTTTACTGGTTATCCTAAATTTGTAAATTTTTGCTAGTTTTTCTAATTTGTTTAAATTTTTACTGGTTATCCTAAATTTGTAAATTTTTGCTGGTTTTTCTAATTTGTTTAAAATTTTACTGGCTATTCTAAATTTGTTAGTGTTTGCCGGTTTTTCTAATTTTGTTTTTTAAATTTTGATGGTTTTTCTAATTTAAAAAAATTTGCTGGTCATCTTAAATTTGATAAAATATTTGCTGATTTTTATCATTTGTTTAAATATTGGCTGGGATTTATATTTGTTTAAACTTTTGCTGGTTTTCCTAAATTGTTTCAATTTTGCTGGTTCGGTTGTTTAAAATTTTGGAAGTGTTTTAACTCTGTAACAAATTTTGCTTTTGTTCTATATTTGGTTAACATTTTGCTGGTTTTTCTAAATTATTTCAATTTCGTTGGTTTGTTTGTTTAAAATTCTGGTAGTGTTTTAAACCGGTAACAAATTTTGATTGTGTTCTAAATTTGTTTAAATATTTGCTGGTTTAATAGATTTTTACTGGTTTTATAAATTTTTACTAGTTTTATAAATTTTTACTGGTTCTATAAATGTTTACTGGTTTTATAAATTTGTTTAAAATTTTGCTGGTGTTTTTATTTTGTTTTCAATGTTGTTGGTTTTGTTTAAAAAAATTATTTTAAATTATAGAGTTTTATTTATTTTGCTGGGCTGTTTAACTGTGTTGCACATTTTTGCTGACTTTTATAAATTCGTAAAACGTTTGTTAGTTTTCTAATGTTTACAATTTTCACTAATTTTTGAAGTTGTCGCAAGGTTTGGTCTATTTGTCGAATATAAACTTAAGAGTTTTTAGTTTGTAATTTAATTTGTATTTTATTTAAAATCATTTGTCAACAGAGATATTTTTGTTTCTTTCGAAATTGTCTTAGTGGAATTTTTAAATCATTTTGTAACCCGTTCTATTTGAATTTCCCTCAATTTCTTCATAACGGCGTTATTAAGCATAAGCATACATTGAACATTATTACAGAGCGTGAAAGTTCAAATGCTATAAAACATATATCCTTGCTCTTCCTACCCTATCCTTCAGTAAGTACAGTAAAAGTAAAGTAAAAGTGACCCTGAAGCTTATAGAACTTGTAATGTGAAACTTGTACCATTTATTCCTTTTTTGCTCCATCATTTCCCCCTAAAAAAATTATGCAAAATGCATAAAGATATATATAACTTCCGTCATGGCGGCTTTCAAATTTCCCAGACTCCCGTTATTTAAAGGTCAGCTCATATTGTTGTGGCGTCTTTGGATTTAAATATATTGTACATATATTATTTGGAAGACTAGCGCACATTTTGGGGATGACAAAAGCTTTTTCGAAAGACAGAAGGACGGGGAAATATATATGAAAGATATCTTTTCGTCTCGCATTTCATACGCGTCAAAAGACACCAAAGTCGTTTTCTTCATGCTCATTTTTACACATTAACTTTGACTTTCTTCATGAAATCTTATATACATTTCTGTGTGTACAAAAGATAAATGCATGTACATATACGTATTACATTTTTAAGGATTTTCCCTTTTTCCAAAACTTATATCAGCAAAAAGAGAAACTCCAGCAGAGCAGGACTGTGATTTAAACTCGAACAACTTGAAGGAGGAAATCCCGGTGGAATGCGGGCCAACAAGAACAATTTAAATTTTACATCTTTTACACTACATAAACATCTTTCAGGCTTGATAGCCATTATTCTCGGGGCATAAAATTTAAAAAAAAGTTTTCTAATTTTTGTATTTTTTTGTAAATTTTGTATTTTCTTGTAAATTTTGTATTTTCTTGTAAATTTTGTATTTTCTTGTAAATTTTGTATTTTCT